>JARHVA010008076.1:337500-407500 GCA_037957365.1 Torreya grandis
TATAAGGGTGGGGTGAAGGTCAGATATGGGGTGTATCTATAGAATCACTCTATGAAAGCCTAATCATATGCTGAACAAGTGTATTAGTGAGTAAACTAAGAGCATGAAGATTTTTTATATTTATGAGCTACTAAACTGTGAAAGGGATCTTAGGCTCAAGAGGCTTTTAGATACAGATCTATGTAGGCCAACTAGCATCATAATATTCACCTATTTGATTGTATGCATATCCTTTTCCTCGACCCTAAAACTCACTAAAATCAAAATAGTTTGGAATCTCGTTGAGGACAAAATCAAAATAGAGTTTTATCAAAAAATATAATGAGACCTCATGGTTGTTATATGGTGGATAGTCAAAGACCATCCACCATCGATCCAAAAAATTAGTTGTGACTAAGTTATGTACATAAAAATGGATAGGAAAATATTTAGTGGTTATGAGAAATAGGGAATTTGTGGGTAGGTTGATGACTAGGGCACAAATAGAGGCTTTTGAAATTTCTTTGTTCTTGACCTAAAGTATTGACAACTTGTCAACATAATATTCCATTAAAGTATCCCTATATGAGGTCCATTCATCAATTTGATTTATTATAAAGTCAATTTTACCTAATAATGTTTCTAGGGAATCATGTAACTAGTTTCAATGGGGGTTGGTCGAAGTGAGATCCCTCATTCTATCATTTAACTCTTTAATTTCAAGTTTGTTTCCCATAATTTTGTTAATCAAAACCTATTTAATACCAAGGGGGTTATGGGTAACTATAGGATGGTTAAGTGGAGGGATATGAGGAATAAGAGGGTTTTGTGGAGGGTTAGGAGGAGGAATAATAAGAGGGATCTATGGAGGGTTAGTATGATAGGTTAAAAACTAGGGTTAAACAATGAAAATTATGAAAAATTACTGTTAAATAGGGAATATTTCAATGAATTACCTCTACTATATATGGTGGCATCATTGGTCAACAGGCTCATGGGATAAATTAAGTAGATTCTTGGCACTTTCTAGTGTATTCTATGAAAACACAATCACAGAATCTAGGGAAAAGAGAGGAAACTCAAATCCTAAATGAGGATTTTGCATTTGGGTTTTGCTTTTTATTTTTTCAACACACAAGTATTAACATGTTCACATTATTGAAAATGAAAATAATGCAATTGCATTAATTAGATGATCATATTATTTTTTAATATAACCTAATCATGTTATTCAATAACATGATCACATTATAGATCAATAATCACTTAGCCTAGATTCAAATAACATAATTGATATAATTAAATAATATGATTGTGTTATTAATTAATGTGATCATATTATCGAGAATGTCCAATTAATTTTCCCCCAACTCTATGTACTTACCCCATTTTATTTTCTAATTTCATGTACTTATGTATTAATTTCTTCAATTTCATAGAATTTGTGCATGTGATCAAAAATACAAGATGTATTGCATCCATATTACAAAAACGAAGAAAGGGAATATGAAGGTATGAATGAAAATAATGTTTTAGAGGAAGAATGAGAAGATTAGGGTGGCATGGGTAAAAAGGAAGAAATATTGTCATTGTGATGATGATAATAATAATAATAATAATAATAATAATAATAATAATAATAATAATAATAATAATAATAATAATAATACTAATAATAATAATAATAATGAGGAGGAGGAAATATTGTCATTGTGATAATAATAATAATAATAATAATAATAATAATAATAATAATAATAATAATAATAATAATAATTATTATTATTATTATTATTATTATTATAATATATTTTATGCTTTGTTTTACACATTGAAATCCATTCCTTGGCATAATAATAACAACAACAATAATAATAATAATAATAATAATAATAATAATAATAATAATAATAATAATAATAATAATAACAACAACAACAACAACAACAACAACAACAACAACAACAACAACAACAACAACAATAATAATAATAATAATAATAATAATAATAATTATTATTATTATTATTGTTATTATTATGCCAAGGAATGGATTTCAATGTGTAAAACAAAGCATAAAATATATGATGCACTTAAAAAGTGGAGTGAAAATCCAAATACACGGAGAAACAAATATCATATTTGGTATAAATTTTCAAGGTTCCTATAATTGAGGATATGGTAATATGATATTATTGAATAGATTATTTGAAAGGATATGATTAGATCATGTCAATGTTACTTGTGTTCCAGTACTCCACAACCCACATAAGGAATGAAACCATAAAATTTGGGTGATGCAATTTTTTTTAATCTTATATAATATTTAAAGGAATTAAAATAGGAAAAAAAATTCATATGGATTCATATTTTATTTATTATATATGTTATACATCTAATTTAGCATTAGCTTATGTAACTACTAGTTTATGTTAGATAAGAAGCCCATTCACATTGTTTATTGTGTTTTGTATAATCACTTACACAATTCCAATTCCATAAATTTTGGAATGAATTTATTTGAGTTCTTAATGAAGCCATACATTATTCAAAGTGACATATAATTTATTCGACCATGAAATAAACTATTTCAAAATTTGGAAATTGGTTATATTTTCAAGATAGTACAATACTCAGGCTAGAGGGAGATTTGGCACCTCATTTATTGCCCTCTTAGGTACTTGTACATTTGGTTGTTATGGATATTTAATACCAATTTACTAAAGGTTTTACTTTATTCCTGAATTATGAAAACTAGGCAATGATTCCTAAAATTACCATCTTCATTAGAGAAGAAGTATTTCAATACTTTTCCTTGTGGAAGAAAAAATGAGAATATTTGATCGCATACAAATTTAGAAAGGATAATTTTTTGAAATGGGACCCTATGATAAAGGTAAATATTTATTTAATTTCAATTAATAATAATAATAATAACTAAGGTATAAACCCAAACCTCATATGTATACTTAATATTTCCAATGATGTAGAAGATAGACAAGAAATAATTGTGAAATTGGTTGAGGTAGGAAATTATAATCATTTACAAACATTGAATTAACTTGAAGCTATAAAATAATGAGAGATCCAATTTATTTAGGATCTTAGGATAAATTATGAATTAGTAATCTAAAAATTTGAAACTTACCAATAAATTGATGTTTTACCCTCTATGATCATTCAAATGACTCAATTACCAGTTTCCCATATGATTACTATATTTTTCATTATAAATGATTTATTTTTTGTTAGTGATATCATTTTTTTAATTTTTTGAAATAATTCTAAGTGCCTATAAATTTTTTAAAGGACATAGTTGATATAGCTATTTTCACTCGTAATCCATTTTGTTTAATTGCATTGTTAATCACAATCAAGTTTATGCATTCCATGTGGTATTTAATAGTTCAATTATCAATTTCCATTTATTACCCACTTAATTTAATTCAATTCATGTATTTTTTATATTTCATATAACTCATTCTTATATTTGATCCAGTTACATCCTACTCATGAAAATGTGATTAAAGATTTAGACAAAGTGAAATCTGAAGTCATTACTTGATGCTACCAGAGGAATCCAAAGGACATATGACTAGGATTGGAATAATTATTTTGAGTATGAATGTTTGAGAAATGAAACATTTGAGACAGTTGTTACAAAATAACCAAAGGTAGAATTGAAATATGAAAATAAGAATATGAAATTGGTCACAAGATGTAGAAAAAAGAAAGGATATAATGGTTATAGAAACTTATTTTTAGAAATAGAGTCAATATTAAATAAGCCTACAACCCTCTCCATAATAAATACCATAAATTTAGTGACTATTGATCATGTAAGTAAAGATTATGAGAAAAATCAAAAAAATATTGTAGAATTGGAAAACTGGTTAAAACAAGCCAAATGCATCTTAGAATGCTCTATTTCTTAAAAAATGGCCATTTAGAATGTGTTTTTATGACATTAAATTTACTTTATTTAACTTATTTATTTTTTCCTATATTTTCATGAGTAGTTGTCCTAGATAAAATTGATGCAATATAAATAGAATGATAATAAAATCAAATTGTTTGAGGTAAAAAAGAATGATTGATTTCATTGAAAAGTCATGGATAAGAAGTGACCTAGTGGAATTCACAAAATTTGAATAAGAGATAGTTCTAAATTTTTTCAAACATCACTCAAAAGATTTAAATTTAATAATGGAAAAATCTAAGGCAATTATTGTTACACTAGAAAATTTTCCTAATAAAACCTATGATATATTTTATTTGTTTGTCTTTCATAATTTGTATTATAAATAATGGAAATGGTTTTTAAAGTAATAATTTAAAAATATGGTTAAAAATTCTCTCAATAATGATAAATAAAGGGTAACCACCTATGAAAGAGTCTATACTAAACTAATATAATGCTAGATTACTTTTCCATAACAAATAATGGAATGTGCATACATATTAATAGGCTATGCTACAAAACTGACATAAGTGATTAAAAAGCGCATTCTCAAAGATGATAAGAGGATTTCAAAGTGTTAGGTGGTGGATGTAGAATATATTTAGGAATACTTCTAAAGATGTATTATTCTATTAGTATAAATCTAATACTATAAGAATCTTATGTTATGGTTATTATAATATCTTAAATAACTAGTGGCAGTTGAGAGTTGAGAAGTTGTAATACATTTGAAAAACTTTAGCTATTTAAGATATTTTTTTAGATGTAATTTTAAGATCATAATGCCATTAATTTATATGCTATGATAATATTAGTTTATAAATTATCCTATATATTACATTTTATTTTCATGTAATATTAAATTTGGTGAAGGAGAAGTATAAATAATAAAATGCATATGGTGCTTTAAATAGTATTTTGATTTAAAATTTGGTGTAATTATTTGCTATTTAAATTTCATGTGATAATTTATTATTTAGTTTCTATAAAACCCTGGTTATGCTATTTTTAGTATTTTAATGAGTGACTAATCATTGAGTGAATGTAAATGTATTAATTAGTAATATTTTAAAATTTTATTATTAGGTTGGTAATTGATAATAATTTTGAAATTTGTATGAATTTTGAAGTTATTTAAGTTTGAATAATTAATATTTACAAAATAAGTTAGAACTATTTTTTTTTTTTAAATTTGAGATATTTGTATTTTGAAATAAGATTGGTTTATTTTATAAGAATTATTCAAAATTTGAAAATGAGGTATATTTTGTATGATAAATAAATTTATCTATGAAATTGGCACTTGAAACTACTGACTTATTTTGAATATGAAAATATAAGAATTGTTAATATAAGGGAATGCAAACTATTTGTTATTATTTCTTTAAATACCATCATTTATTTGTAAATACATCATATATAATAATATTAAATATAAGGTATATTTAATTAATATGTTTAGAAATTAAGTGTGTCTTTGAAAGCCTAAAGTAACATGTGTGCTAGTTTGCCCAATAATCTAAAATGGGAGGGTCTTTAACAAACCTCTTAATCCTATGTCAATGTGAAAATGCTAATCAATAGAGATAAAATATATTTCTATTAAGTTTTGTAATTATTAATTTTTATCATGATTTTTAGTCCTATCTATTAAAATTCTAATTTTGTTTCGAAGATAAATATTTAAAACTTTTACTAGATTTTTAACAACTTAAAATTTTTGTTATAGAGTCATGGTAATCTAGTTGCTATCACATAAATATTGCATATATTGTTGTAGTTTACCTTTTTCATTTATTACATTATTAATTATGTTAATTTTTTAATAAATACTAAAATTCATATACTCTTTGAATAATTTATAATTAAAATGATGTTCTTATTATCATTTTGATTTTAACGTAATTATTTTTCATTATTATGAAAATGAACATGTTAATGTTTAACCTTTAAGAATCATCTCAAAGAAATGTTTCATTTTTAATTTCATAATGTCATAATTTACATACAACCTATCCCTTATTCTTGTAAGGTATAAAAAAAATCATTGGAGCATTTCAACTAATAAATTTAAATTATATACAATTCGTTAACAATTATCAATTATACATTTCCATGTAATTTGATTTTCATACTGATAAATAATTTATAAATTGGCACAATAAATCATAATAAAATTAAGATATTCAGATGTATTTTAAAAATGTTATCATTCATTTCTTTGTAAAATATGGTCAAGATACATTATAAATCAATAACTCGTGGATAAGTCATTATGTTATAAGTTCAACAACTAGTTTAGAATATAATTATTATAATTTGAATCTAAAATAATATTAAAACATTCATTATTTTATTTTTTCTAAAAAATATAAAAAACTAATTTAAATCATCAAACTTAATACCTCTACCCAATAAGGTAGACAATATAATTTTATAGGTCAAAAAATACATCAACATGCATTTTCATTTTGTATAGTGTATTTCAAATATACAATTTAACTACTTGTTCTTAGTAACGAAATGAATAATGATTTAAAAAATGGAAATCCAGAATAGTCTAATTTCCTAAATGAATTAAATCCACCTTAAAATAAGCAAAGTGGATAAATTTAATAATTAGTTTGATCATCTTCTAATCGATTTAGGGTTAATACCTATGTAACGTGAGATAACAGACTCACCTTCCCTCTCTCAATCAAAAGTAACCTTTTCATGTGCCCATAATTGAGTTTCCATATATATTCATTGGCATGGGACCAAGACCCAATTTAGTTATATATAAATTAAAATTTGCTTCTAGTTGTACTATGCTTGTATAAAAATCTCTTTTTGACTCAACTTGATCCTATGTCTAAAATTCTATGAATTAATTCACTCTTAGATTTCGTACACTCCGAACACACCTTAAATAGTATATGAAGATAAAAAAAGGATTGAACTATGAAAAATCTTTGCATTTTTTACCAAATATTGGATAGAAGTTTGAATCACAATAAAATGATGAATATCATATCGTTCTCTGAAGTATAAAATGAAACATTATTTTATTACGTCTAATGCAATTAACATGAAATTGAAAATAATTACTTTATGAAATTTCCTATACATAATAAATTAATTTAATTATAGCTTTATACATTTGTTATAATAATAATACCTTCTTAAATTGATTCTAAAAAATACACATTACAAAAAATTCATCCAAGTTTATAATTATTTATGTTTATGAACCAATGGTAACTTGCTTAATAAACCACCACTTCAATTTTTATTTGTATCAACTAAACTACATAGATTAATTGTATTGAAAACCTTTAGAAATGAGTTTATTTTTATACTTCTCTAACCATTCATAAATTTTAATTTTATAGACTATATTATACACACTTTCAAGTGGTTAGAGGAGTGGATGAATATATGGAAATGTTAGGAGATTATAAGTAAATTATAATTATGAGTTTATTTTTGTACTTTCATATCCTTGTTTTAGCCTCTAGATAAGTGTGCATTCAACACAATCATAATAATACATGCTTACTTTTTATCCATATTAGACTTTTTATCAATTTCAATTTTTTTTTTTAATTATTTCATCAATTGTAGCTATTTACTTCTAATTGTTTATATAGTTAAAATACTTTATATCTTATATTGTTTTGTCTATGTACTATTGCTATTTATGTGATTATTTCAAGTGGTATTTTTCAATGGAGATGAGCTATGCATGGAAATTAAGTATTTTGAAAAATATAATACACTTATACATATATAATATAGGTCTAATTCATTACTAATTAAAAAAATGCAAGTATTTAAAATTATCTCTTTCATGATATATATTATCATGGGAGAAATAATTTTAAACATTTGCATTTTTTATTTAGTAATGTGCTAGAAACATTATATATATATATATATATATATATATATATATATATAAGCATGGGAGAGGTACTTTTTAGCATTTGAATTTATATTTGTTTCATAATGATAGACCTATAATATGTGTATCTCATTTATTGTTTCCTATTGTTTCCCCTTATTAGGGTGGTTTCAACATTTTTACATATTAGTTTGATAAGTAGTATTGGGAAAAACAACACTAGTGTTTTTTAGTTATGGAAGAGACGTTCCTCTCATGCATTTGGAGTTGTATGAATGGTTTACATGTGATGGACATGTTTTTAGTCATTGACATAGCATAATTAATTTTTCAATTTGAAATGTTTAATTATTATATAAAATCATTTTATAGTGATAACATTCTTCTGGGTTAGTATTTTGAGTTACCTTACATATACTTCAAAGAGCACACTTAAGTGCCTAATGCATAAAGACTTAAGAGGACTACATGGTAATTGAACTTGACTTTATGAGTTTAATAATTATCTTGAAATATTAAAAAAGGTTTTCAGATGAATAAAAGGAAATAATATGCCATGAAGGGCATTAAACATAAGGATATAAAATGATAAAAAGAAATAGTGGAGAGGGAGAAAATAGAATGGAGAGAAAAAACATAATTAAATTAAGATAAAAGCATGGCACATAGATCATAAATAAAATGGGATGGGCAGCATGTTAGATTAATTGAAAATTTACTATTTCTAATCTCCATAATTGTATTTTTTATTACTGGAATTATTGGAGAAAGTTTTGGATGAATTTTTAATGGAATCAAAAAGTTTTGAAGAACATGGTAATGAAGAAATTGAAAGGAGAACTCAAATATCATTTTGGAAGCTTCCAATCTTATGTTTGGGCTTTGAAATAATAATTAAAAATTTCTATTTCATATTTATTCTTCTCTAGTTACTTTAGAAGCTTGATATTGCCATAGTTTTGAAATGTCATTAACCCCTACGAAATTTTAGGATTTACATGGAGCATTAGGTGTTAAATTTAAGAGAGTGGGATATATTCCAAGGTACCTAGTGTCCTTGCACTTCCTTGAAATTCAACCTGTTCACTAAGTGTCTCAATATGTATTCACATTCGTGTGATTCTTGCCTACTTCTTTTTGTGTTGAATAATGGTTGTATTTGATTGTATATGTTGTGATTGAGAGAGGAAAATTATAGTTGTATTATTTAAATTCCTCAAGGACATGTTGAAAGGAGTGGTTATTAAATTTAATTCATCCTTTGAGATGGCCATAAAAAATATAATTTTTATTTTTCCTTAAATGGATACATTCAATGTCGGTTGAATGACCATGAACATTGTGATGTCATTGTTCTATGTGTTTTTTCATATGTATTAGTATTATATACATATTTTATATTCACTAAAATAAATATATATGAATTTCAAGGTGGAAAATAATCTCTCTCTCTCTCTCTCTCTCTCTCTCTCTATATATATATATATATATATATATATATATATATATATATCTAATACACTACATCATTGTTATATTTATTAGGTAACTGCTTCATTCTAAGGCTATTGGTTAGTGGTGCTAGGGGCCACTAATGGATGGATGATCCTACACATTTCCCTTTACTTCAAAAATATAATAGTTAAGATGTTGATTATTATTTTAGAGTGGTGTCAGATATTAATCATTGAATTGATGTTTTCTTATCTCTATTTTTTAACCATAGTTAAAAAGTGGTTGTGACAATTTATAATTGCATATAGGTTTGAATTTTAGTTATATAACTACATTCAAAAGTTGAATAGTAGCATGTATATAACATGTATCTAGGTTTTTTTATATTTTATTAATGTATAATTAATATACCATTAGTTGGACTGGAGACTATAACTCTCTATTTTTTATGTGCAATTTTTTTCTAGGAATAAGTGCTTATCTTTTTCTAGGAATAAGTGCTTATCTTTTTGGCTATTTTTACTTTCATTATCTTATCTTTGGATATACTAATTTATATTGAATGTAAGTATGTTAGAATATACTGTGGATATTTTTTTACCTATCCTTAAGAAATTTTATATTATATATCCATGCACAAGGTATTAGTCATAATTTAAGTGTTGAATTAATTTATATCATATTATTATAGCTTCATTAGCTTGAATAGTCTTGGCTAGAACACATATGAAACTATACCTATGGAATTTGTTATCAAGTATCAATGGTAATGTATTATGTTAGATTTTACTTATAATAAAATTTCCTTATGGGTGTTATGACTATGCCTTATTGAACTATGGTAATGTTGATCCAAGAGGTGAATTATCTATTCTCTAAATATAAATTTTCTTGGATGGACAATGTTTATTTAATTTAAAATGGAGAATTCTCTATCTTTTATATACTTAGATATATTATATTTAAATGATTACAACCTTGGCTAGAGGTGACTATGCTGAATTAATAATATGACATACATTATAATCATGTTGAATAGACTTTAATGTGTCTAATCAATTTTTAATTTGAATGAATTAGACTAAAATATAAATTATTTAAATTTATATAAATGAATTATTAGGATTTAATACAAGAATGATTGATAGACATTAAAAGAAATAAACTAAAAGAGTGGGAAAATGAATAATATTACCTCAATGGAGAACAAACCACAAATGAGACAAGATATTTGATAAGTGGGGAGAACCATTGGATGGTGAAATAACCCAAAAATATATTATTAATAGATTTTTAACAATTAAATCAAAATATTATATCATGTATAAGCTTACAAGAAGAATGGTCTTAAGCCAAGATAACATCAATGATGCAAGAGAAAGACTTAGAACAAAAATAATGAGTTGTGAGAGAGTAGTGTAAAATAATGAGAGAAATGAGATCCTAATATAGAGCTAAGAGAGAAGAGGAGTTATACATGCAGTCTTAGTCATGATTGACATGTGTCCCTAATCCTTTTACAAGTGAGGAACCTATGTGTATCATGTAGGGGAAAAGGTGTTACATGAAAGTAAATCCAAAGCTTACAAGTGGATTAGGGAGGTGGGTAAAATATCATAAAAGTATAAATAAAGTGTATTTATAAATTTAGTAAATATACACAAACTCAGACTTAGGAAAAACATATAAATCTATAAGAAGGACCCAAATTAAGGTTAAGTCTCTAACACTCCCCATTAAGCTTAAATTTAAAGTTACAAAAGTCAAGGGAAAAAATTTACAAACAAGGAAGGGATTTGAAATTAAATAATAATCCCCATTAATAGAAAATTACTTCAATATGGATTAAAAAAATTTAGCAAAAAAGAAGAGAAGGGAAGGTGCCACCAAAAATCATAAGGAAGAAAGCGTGATCATTGAGAATCCTCTTTAGATAATGTGGTTGATCTAAAATGGAAAAAATACCATCAAGAAGGAGTAATGATCCACAAACTTGTAAGAAAAACAAGCTAACACTAATATTTCAAGATAAGTAATCATTATGCCAAAAATACATTATACATACATAATTTAATAAAAATAGATGTATACAAAAGGTAAATGGAGTAAAGACAACTTACATTACAAAGTGTTATATCTTGCATTAAAATAAGCCAATCAACATAATCAAAGCATATGTCTTATTCAATAAAATCAAAGAATACAAAAGGATATTTAGATAATCAAGATGGAGATAAAGAGGATGTATCACTTGTAAAAGATATTCTGCATGAAGTATTAGAAAAATCATCACAAGAAGACATATCAAGGTATTTAGAAGATTCATTTTCTTTAAGAATATAAAAAAAATTACCCTTAGAGGTAGGAGATTTAGTCCTTTTCCAACAACGTAAAGTGTCATGCATGGATTTAACACAAGATTTCAATGGATACAATTTTAAATATTTAGTTATGTAATGCCTATGTTTTCCACAATTTACAAAAAATTTAACTGTTTTAACTAAAGCATGAGCATTATAATAAGTATAATCAAAATAAGTTACATTAAAAATATTTTGATGCAGAGGATAATAAGATTATGAATTTGCATTATAAATAGGTGAATAATCAAAATTGATACCTTTAGAGTTTGTATTAGAAGGAGGAAAAAAAATTTTGAGTATACCAATTATGCACTTACCAAGTCCACCACATGAGTATCCCATAGTATTCATGATTTTTAAGTCAGGTTTGGTAGAATAAGTGTTCAAAGAATCTTGAGTTGTATTAGGAGTAAAATAAGTTTCAACAATATTGTTTTATTAGATTAGGTTAAAAATAGGTTTTAAAAGTCCTCCAGATAGGTCTTTCATTCATAGGTTCAATAAGGGTGTTAAATAAGAGGGACCAGGGTTTCATGATTAAAAGGTGGAGATTAAAACTCTAGAACTAATTTTGGATCAATTCTTTGTCCTCACTATAGTTAAAAACAACAATAAAAAATAGTTTATACTAGGATAAATATCAAGATTACATTACAAGAGTGGTTACTATTTTTTTGAGATTCAGGCATGGAGATTTTGGATTTTTGGCTAGATATTTGTGAATTTGTAAATTATGCCATTTGGTGTAAATAATTACTCATGGGAGATCACTTCCCTAGTCTCCTCCTCTTTAAATATCACCACTATTGGAAAAAGGAGTGACATTGAGAGCATTGGGTGTAGATCTGGGCATCGATTTGGAAGCCAACTTAATGAAAGATTTTGACTTAGGTTTCAAACTAGCCATTCCTTCCATCCTAAATAAATAAAAAACTTATCGATAGGGGGATAATATCCAGGTTTGGCATCTCCATAAAAGTATGGGGAATCCTAATTAGACCCTTCTCTACCTATCTTCACTGATTTGAGCATGAGGATTGGATGCTTGGGAGAGAGGTGAATGTTATAACTATTAAAGGGAGGCTACAAGTGGTTGGAATAAAATCCCATCATTATGGGATAATTTACTCAAAATAAATGGGGGGAGGATTTTCAACCATCAACAGGGAGAATAGGCCTGAATAAGATTACCATGTGTCCTATATAGAACCTACCAACAAGATTAGAAGTGTATCAGAGTTGTTGGGATCATTGAGGAAATTTGAATTGGCCCTAGGCAGGAAGGAGCTTGTGGATCCATTAATTATTTTCTATGAGTTTAATTAGTATTACTATGTGCAAAAGATGCAAATTTAGCATTAAAAGCATTAATAAATGATTGCATTTTCTCCACATGAGAAGTAAAAGAGTTTTGCAAAGGATTAATATTATCTTTTTGACATTTAATTTCATGACTAAGATCACAAATTTATTAATTTATAAAATGTATTTGATGCAAAGGATCTTTAAATGCTATAAAAATTATGATTTTGAATGCCATTTTGAAACAAGGTAAAATGCAAATTGTATCACTAAATATATGTACCAAAATGATTATACAATTTTTAAGATATATTAAAAAATCCAATAATACTTTAAAAATTAACTTGCATAAAATGACCAATTAACTTGTAAATGTAAGTTCACATCAAAACACCAAAAAATTAATGTTGCTTTGAAAAAAATTTAATTGAATAAGAATAATATCTTATCCATAAGTGAATAATTTTTTGAATTTATGTCACATAAAAGACCCAAAAAAAATTAAATTGATATTTCCATATGGGAATGTGAAAAAAATATTTTAACAAAAAATATAAAGTTTATGAATTTAAAAAGACCAAAAATATTTAATTTTGATCAATTTTTTTTTAAATAACTATAAATTTGAATGTATATTAAAGATTTTTAAAAAACTATCAATATGAATTATGCTGGATAGAAACCTCAAAAATCTCTTAAATAAAAAAATCTTAGGCATTTTGATTTGAATAAAAACTAAATGAGAATATAACTATAACATGATAGAAAAGCTTACTCCTTCATTTAAAAAAAAGGCACTAAATTAACCAATTTTAATAAAAGTAATTTACTGAGATTTTAAAAATAGTTAGATTTTATAAACATTACCCATTAGAAATTTTCATGGCATAGACATTAATGAAGGATTAAGAAAGAATACAATGTTTATGTGAAGCTAACTTCTAATATGTTAAAAAATATTATATCACATACTATGAAATGGAAAGCCAACTTTAGGTGTTAAAATTGTACATCCAATGTACACATAATTAGAAATTATGATGTACTAAAAAATTCATTAATGAAATGGAAAGATATGTTACTACTAAATACTAGAAAACTAGTGAGAGACATTACCATATGGTAGGAAATGGGAAGAGTAGAAGAGGACATTGATAATAATACTCATAAAAAAGGAAGTGAATAAAAATATTATAATAAGATGCCACATAAAAAATGGCTTAATAGAAATCAAGATGTGATGCCTTCAAAGAAAGCCAAGAGGCAAAAGGGATGCACATGGAAGGGAAAATTGTTACAAAGAGAAAACATCAGCTTACTAATAGATGCTAAGCAACTACACAAATAACCTTAGAGGAGGAAAAGACCAAAAATTAAAAGTATAAGAGAAGAGTATTGGCATTAAAAAAACCACATATATAAAAGGAAATTGAATGCAATAATGCTTATAAATAACTAGGGCACTACACAAGCAAAGGAAATGCACCAACTAATATAGACAACCTTGAATGAATAAAATGGAAATGCTAAATAAACCTTGAAAATAATAAACCATCAAAAGGAATAAGGAATAAATACTAAACTTTAAAAAAAAAAAAAAATTGAATACATAGCCACCTAAATGAAATAGACCCAAAAATATTAGCTAACTAAATACATTACAACAATGCATGAAATGTCCATAATAAAAGAGTAGAGAATGATTGAAGGAGAGGCGAAGCATAATGAAATTTTGAATGCCAAAAGGTTGCACAAAAAAATGAAAAATCATACAAAAATAGGAAGGAAACTAGATAAATCTATCAAACTCTACCACAAAGCAAAAAAAAGTAAGGAAGACTAATCATAGCTAATGGTCCAAGTAGCCTACAAAAAAATGGGTCAAATAAAAAAATCACCTTGAAACCTTAAAAAAATGTTAGAAACCTCTTCACTCTGATATCATATTAGGATTTAATTCAAGAACAATTGATAAACATTGAAATAGAAAAATAAAGAGTGTGAAAATAAATAAGATTACCTTGGTGGAGAGCAAACCACAAATGAGACAAGAGATTTTATAAGTGGAGAAAACTGTCAAATTGTAAAAAACCCCACAATATTGTATTGAGAATCTTACAATAATGAATTCTAAGTACAATATCATGTATAAGGAAAAGATAAGAATGGTCTTAGGCCAAGTGAAAATGAATGATACAAATAACAAGACTTAAAAAAACAAAAATGAGTTGAAAGATAATAGTGTAAAGGAATGAGAGAGGTGAAATATTAATATAGAGATAAGAGATGAGATGAGTTACATGTGAAATCATAGGCATGAGTGGCACGTGTCCCTAATTTTCCTACAAATGTGGAGGATGTGTGTGTCATGTAGGGGGAAAGGATTTACATGCAAGTGACTCCAAAGCCTACAATTGGACTAGTGAAGTGAGTGACATTATAAATGTAGGAAAAAAGTGCATTTATAAATTCAATAAATACACACAAACTTAGACTTAGGAAAAGCCTATAAACCTCTAGGAACAACCAAAATTAAGGTTAATTATCCAACAAGATTATATAGATTCATAAGTGAAGTATAAAATTTTAAAAGAATTATAAAATAGATAAAAATAGTAAAATAGGCCTGGAGATATGTAAAACTCCCTAAACATATATTATGTTGACTTTACAAGCTGAATGTGACTAGAAACTGGCTACAAAGAACTACAAACTATGTCCCACCCAAAAAAAGGTATCTAAATTACATTGGGACAAGTGTATGAAAGGAGGATATGGGTGCACTATGGACTGTTATATTGAATATGACCACATCATAGTTTCTTGTATGCCTAATTTATTGATTCATGTCTATGAAATTGCTTATGAGGGTTTATTTATTAAACATGTGTCCCGATTTACCACATGAAAGACCTAAAAACACCAAACCCTATCGCATATATAATAAAAAAAATAGCTATAAAATTCTAAAATGGGTGAATATGGTTAGGGTAATAGTTTATCTACCCTTAAAAAACCTTATGTAATATAATTTTTTCCTATATATCCCAACTGTACCTTAGTCTCATTTAATTATCACTCCTAACGTGAGTGTGTTATCCATGATTGTGAAATTCTTTAAATGTAACTAGTATATTTATTGAATTTATCGATAATAGATGACATTGACCTAAATTATATATTAAAACTTGGCCCATGACTATTAGAATGTATTGGAACTGAAATTGGAAGAAATAATGCTCTTTTATTTAATGTGCAGTAGAATTTCCTAGTGATAGCTAGATTTATTTTGATAATCTTCTATGTGATTATATAAGATAAATTTTTAAATATTTACACCAACTAACCTTTCTACAATATGGGGAAAATATACTATTTTAAATTTAAAAAGTTACCATTGGAGCACAGGTGACAAGGTTGCACTAGTGGATGAGGCCACAATGCAACCATCTGGTCTTGTCCAGAATAAATGTAC
Source organism: Torreya grandis (assembly GCA_037957365.1). NCBI lineage: Eukaryota > Viridiplantae > Streptophyta > Pinopsida > Cupressales > Taxaceae > Torreya > Torreya grandis. Next base: position 353,922 of record JARHVA010008076.1, read on the forward strand.
TATTAGAAAAGGTATAAAATGTGATTATAATAATATTAGGTATGTTTGAATGATGTTATAAGTATTCACAAGATATTTTTTAGTGTAGTGTATGTTCCCATAGATATTATAAGTTAGCATAATGGTAAATAGACTAAGAAAGATAAGGATGCCAATAGTAAACATTATCAAATGCTTACTAATTAGTTTTATGTGTCTAAATTATCCCCCACTTTATTCTAGTGATTCAATAAACTAATATTACTAGAGTAAAGTGTATGCAAACCTAAGTTTATAAACACTTTTTTTTTTGAGTGAAGTTTGATCATGTAATAAGCCTTAATAAAATACCCACAACAATGCCACTAATAGTAGTTACTTTCCATATTTAAAAGTTGAAAGTATGAAACTTTATATTTCAAATTTGAAAATAGGGAAAATAATCTATACACTTGAAGGACTATTCCATCTAGTTTCCATTTAACTTAAAAGTGGAGAAGTGATTACCCCCTTGTTTAGTCATTTGGATAAATGTAAAACCCATGAAAATTGAGAGTGATAAAGTATCAATTTGAAAATATTTTAATAATCTTGACGTGGAAATATTGTATGATCTAATTCTCATTTTATTGTGTAGATTACTATATAGAATAATTAAAGGGGTTAAACCAAAAAGGTAGTTTGTTGCATTTAAAAAGTACAATAATAAATGTTTAGTGTCACTATACTCTAATGTGGCCCTCTTGGAATGTGAATAATTATCACACCACTCAAGATGGATCTATTTTAAATTTCAAAATTTGTAAATTTGAAACTTCAAAACTTTGAATCTTATATTTTTTTTAAATGCTACACAATAACATGAATAAATGAATATATTGCCCCATTTATTACACTAAGTTGATATTGAATTCTATTTGAACTATGAAGACATTGAAACATGTAATTAATTTTATTTTACCACTTGAAACTGTAGTAATGAGTGCACATGCATGTCACATATCCTCATGATATGAAAAATATAAATCATGTTGTAATTTTTTAAAAATTTATTATTCCATAAATCTAAAATTTTATCATATAGACTTGAATTCTCAAGACAAGCATATTGTGATGTAATCCTTTTGAGACGAGGGACATAGCCTACAAGTCAATTATCTCAAAGAAAGAATTATGTAATATGTGAAATATGTAATCATGTAGTATCAATTGAAATTTTGCATGTATTTCATCATAATAATTGAATATATAATTGAATTTGAAAGTGTTAGATGGATGTATCATTGAATCACATAAGCATGATGTGTATTATATGCATCATTGCATGAAAGTAAGTATAAATATTATGTTAAATGCATAATATGAATCATGGAAATATAGTAACAAATAATGAACATAAAATAAATGTCATATAATGTCACATAATTTTCATATAATGTCAAACATAAGATCCAAAGACTACATACAAGGAAGATGCAAATGTTGAATAAATAGAAAACTCACAGGGTGACACATAAATTTCAAGAGAATATCATTTAATAAATGGCATATTAATATTTTGTGTATAAAAGGATAAGGGATACATATTATAAACAATAAAAATCATATCTTATCATGAATTAAATTAAGAGAAGGAAGCATAAAGAAAATGTGACTATGTTACATCCATAATATGTATCAATGTTATTGTTTATCAAGTAACATATTTCATGTAACAAATGTAAAGAATGATTTATTAGAAAAACATTTGTATGATATATAACTCAACATGGTAGATATGTTGTGGATAGATATAACCTATTGAAGTGTTCATGGGATTGAATAGATTCCCACAAATTATAAATGATGTTGGGTAGTAAGGGAATCCCAACATCAAAGATCCATATGAAAGTATGTCATGTATCACACTCAAATACCTCTTGAAAATCAATGTGTATTAAAAATTGAAATATTCTATCTAACATAGAATAAATAACATATGGAAATAAATAAAATAACAATAATTAAAAATGCTTTATAGGCCCTGATGTTGAAAATTTGAAAATATTTTGATTTCTTTGGAATTTTTACCATATCTTTTTTTTCTAAAATTTTTAAACTTAAAATATTTGAAAAGGATGTTCTAAAGTAAGGATATTAATATTGAATAAAATGGAAATAATTTTAACAATCCTCAAGGAGTTAATGTGGCAATAAGGAAGGCAATATGCCCCCAATGTATGTGTTAATGATTCATAGAAATCTAGTGTAAATGAGTAAGATAGATAAGAATGTAAATGATCCTCAATGGGAAAGAGGCTATATGTTCTCATGTGAGTTAAAACTAAGATATAACATGATAATTATGAAATAGTGAGAAAGAATGAGCTTTGAAAGCATTTGTAAGATAGTTGATTTGGATTGTTTGGATTGGTTTGGAAGTAAAGAGGGAAATTTCCCAAAGTGAAAAAAAAGCTAAGGGATAAAAGAATTCCTGGATAAAGGATAGAAGAATTAGAAAAGAAATAAAATAAAATATATATATGAACAAAGAAAGTATGTATAGTTTAATCAATAATTTTATCCCAATTAGTAGATTGGGAGGAAGTAGGAAGTTATAAACAATCAAATATCTCATCAAGCAAATGAAAATATGTATACCCAACTACATTATATGAAGTAGTGATTTCTTGTGAATAATAAGTTATAATTTTAGATGCTTCTGAATCTAAATTAGATTCATATTCTATTATATAATTCTATGATACACTACACATTATAAGTACTAAAAATGAATATTCATAACATCTCATTGTTAGACATTTGATAAATACCAATCATGGATTACCCTTCAGTTTTGGATCTTCCCACTACTAAAATGATCTTATTTGATATGTCATTGTGTCTAAATGATTATATTATAGTCTGACCCACATAATTATGATGAACTAGAATACCTTTACATTATAAAAATCTAAAATCTTGATATATATCCTTCACTATCATTTATAGATCCGTAAATGGTTTTTAACCTTTTAGTCTATATCCTTGTTTAGTGTCCAATCCTCAAAATTCATCTAAATTTAAAACTATTCAAAACCTATGGTTTAACTGATTTGTATTATTGAACACTACCATGAGATATTTTAAAAAGGTATGGTATAGAAACAAGTCTAAGCCTTCTCATTATTCATCTACTAAATACCAAACAAGCACCTACCAATGATCATTCAGTAAATCACACAACTTAGTTATTATACCATACTAATGACTATTTATTTATTATTCATAGGATTATCAATATAAAAGGTATATAACATCCAAATAAAAACCCATGGGTGGTATTCTTCAAGTTATAAGATAAATCATTGCATGCATCTACATATAATATATTACACCATTTTTCATACACACTCACAGACGTAGGTGAGAACTACATAAGTCTAAGTCCTTCCTTTGAGTATTGTATATGTAGGTGTTTCTCATTGATATATGAGTCTTTGAGGTTAGATCGACACCTTGAACCTATAAACCCTTTTTTAGAAAACACATACAAAGAGTAGATAAGGGTGAAGAGATAGGGTTTGATCAATAAGAAGATAGATATAAATTGTATTATAGATATAAAGACATCATTATAAAGGTGAAAAAACTATAATGGTGAATTTGGCTGCATTAATATCTACTGGATATTCCATACCTAATAGTACAATCACATCACATATATTAGTGTCAAACATAGATTCCCAAGGTAAATGATAATGTATGTGATTCTAGAAACATGATTTACATAATACGATGCTTGTCTTAGAATCATTATCCTTCCTAATTTTTCTATGTCCAATTATATCTAATTTCATAACTAAAACTAGATAAATACCATTTATATATAGTGTTCTAATCAATTGAACATCATTCAAATTTATTATTTTTTAAATATAACATATCTTAGTTTTATAATTCAAAATATTCATTTATCATAGTTTTCCATTAGTTGGCATGTTATAGATTAGTTTATCACCCTTATGCTTAAGATTTTTATATACTCTTTACCCTATCCCCATAATTATAAATTTAGGGTTAAACATTAGGTTTTTATTTCTCAAGGGTTTTAAACATCTTAATGTTTATGTTTACCCTCGTTATTCAAATTTATTCTCTAATTTATATGTAGCCTAGGCGTATTCCCAAGTTAGGTGGTGTTCTAATTGAATATCTTGAGATTACCCTTCAGAGACATAGAATGTCTCAAACTAATAACATGTCAAATTCTACTAATAATTAGAGTTACATTAATGAAAATGAGACTTATATAGAAAACATTTTCATAGAAGATTAATCTGATCATGAGGATAATGAAACACATGATCATAATTAAAATGGACAAGTTGACCAAGAAAACATTAAAAATATTTCATTATTTTGAGACCACATTCGTACAACTCTTAAATATCTCTATAAGATCCTAAATGATATATTATAAACTTAATTACCAAAAGGTGTTATTGAATGACAATTTCCCTCTATTGATACAAATATTATGCCATATTTATATGCCTATAACACATCCCTTTTCCAATTCTTACATATTGATCATAAACATACCCATTACATGTAGGGAGTAAATGATATGTTTTCAAACAATTATTCCCCAAAATTCAAGCCACTATTACTACATCCTCTAGTGGAAAAATTAATACTTCAACTCAATTACTAATTTCAATGTTTGTACCAACAAAAACTATGTTTACATCCTATTTGATGAGTTATCAAGTCTCTAATACTAATCCCAATGGGTTTACAATGCAAAATATTCTCAAAGTTATTAAAAAAATTGGAATCTAAGGTTACCAACATTGAAAAAAATTATTTGAAATCAACTCATGCTATTGATTCAAGATAAGTATTACATAATCCTATAGAACCTAAGATGTATTTTCACCCTTTTCCATCTATTTTTGTTGCACCTGAGTTCACATTTTATGATGGTAAGGGTGATCTTGAATAACATCTTTGATTTTAATTTTTAACATGCCTTGATTATGATTCAAATTATAAACATTTGATCATATTATTTCCAAGGATCCTAAAGGAATATGATTTAAAATGGTTCTCTGAATTGAAAGAACAATTAGTGAAAGCATTAAAACCAGTCACAGATAATTTTATATCACCTATATCCATCAACATCATTAAAAATATTTCATATGCAAAAATTACTAAGATCAAATAAGGAACCAATGAACCTATTAATGAATATGCCTTCAAGTATAAAAACATTTTAGACAAAATAAAAAACCAGTTGTAGAAAAAAAAATTCAAGATATATTTAAGTAAATTTTACTTACCCCATTAAATGAGTCCATTATTTTTAATAAATTTAAATATATTGAATAATTATGCCATATTATGTAAGATTGGGAATTGAATCTTATTTATTTGAACAAGATTAATTATGTAGCAAACACACCTACTACATATATTACCAAGTTTCATATCATATTAAGCTAAAATGTAAAGCCTACAAAACATAAAAAAGAAGTAACCAAAATAATTAATGTAGTGTCACATAACCTAATTTTTGATGTGGTTTTCATGCACACCATAGATTAATTATCTATCGTCTAATGTTTTACAACCCTAATGGATATAAAATCCACTACAATATATGAGTTGAAGGTATGGGTTGAATAACTTGGTGGTGGAATAGTAGGCTTAGCATTAAGGTTGTTGAATAGATTCAAATGGATGAGTGAAACCTAAAATACATTGAATCCTTCTTGAGTTTGATAGATGTAACCTATGCAAAAGTGGGTATATCTCAAAAAAGTTCAAAAATGGGAGAAGTTAGGGAGAAAATAAAGATTGATGATTTTAATGAGGACTAATTCCTAGATAGTCTCTTTTCGGACAAGTGTTTATAACTAATTCTTAAAACTATTAGTTATTTCTAACACATATAGAAAATAGTTAAGGATTCAAAGGAAAATATGTTGTATCAAACTATAAGATCTCAACTAAATGTTGCTTTTATTTAGAGTTAATTGCACACCCTTATTAAAAATATTATAGTTAAGATCATAGAGGTATCTAAGGTAGATATTTATCACTCCTAGAAAATAATATCATGGGAAACGCTTCTACACACTTAAAATATTGAAATAGTCAACCTACTTGCATAAAATTAATGACATTTGATAATCATCCAATAGCTATTGTACATCTTATATCATCATATAATATATATAAAAATAAGTAATTACTATTATATTTTTCACACTTTGAATTAACCAACTAGTAAAATAAACACAATTCATTACATAAAATTCAAATAGAAAATCATCAACACAGTTGCATGACAATTGAAAGAGATTTCTTCTTGTATTGATTAAATTTCCCCCAAACCATAAAAATAGGAAGATTACAAACATAAATGGATTTATTAAGGGGTTTCCTAATCCTATAAATCCATGAAAAAATATAAAGTTACAATTTAATAATCATAACGTGAGTTATAATTGATATAAATTATGCATATACAATCACAGCTAGTCAAACTGTGTCTTAAAAGATAGACTCGATCTTACAAGACAATATGGTGTACACATCCTTAAAAAAATATTTAATTAACTAACACATCCATTAATTAAATATAAATAAACTTTAATTACATATATTAATTACACATTCAAAATACACACATAATCAGTAAGGTTTACTCAAACCTGGATGATGCATGGCTAAACTCGCAATAGTTATGGGAACTAAAGTGGTCATACGAGTTGAACTAGATGAGGAATTTAACTTAAATATATAGATATAACCTATATTTTCTCTTCAAAATATTGACAATGTTATTTTTAATTTTAAATTTACAACTCATTTTGCCAGGTATGCCATGTGGACTTTATTTACTAGTGTCACCCTATCACTAATTTTGCATAAAATGAGTTATGTTGTGTAGCATAACTTTGTAATTAAGGTGTAAAAACTTGAGTTGATATTTATTCAACTAATTATTTTGATGACTCATATACACAAAACATAAAGACAAAAGTAGTGAAGAATAAAATATATGAACAAAAAGTTTGAACACACTTCACGAGCAAAAGTTCCAAAGAAAATTTATGAAGATCAAGTCTTGTGAACAAAAGTTTCAAACAAAATTTTTTAAGATGCAAAACCTATGAAAAATAAAATCTATGAATATGAATTTTTTTTGAATACCTATAATTCACATTTCAAAAAACAAAAATTAAATGCTAAAATACGTGAAGGATGAATCTTGCGGATAAAAATTTTGAAGTGTAAAATATGTAAAGGCAAAACATATGAAAGTGAAACATTGTGAATACTAAAACATTTTGAGATGATGAATTTCACTAGTGATAAATGTTATGAGGAATAAATTTTTTAATGAATACAAGTTTTGAACAAAAATTACAATGACCAAATTCTATGAACAAAAGATGCAAAGATACAAATCTTCTAAACAAAGGTTACAACAACAAAATTTATGAAGGCAATATTGTATAATGTAAAAATTATGATGTGAAAAATACACTAAGTCAAAAAATTGGATTCCTAATTAGTAATTATTGTGAATATTATAAAACTTGTATGTTTTCTAAACTCTTGAAAACCATTAATAGGTTAGTTTGAATAAACCACACAATGAAAACTTGGGTAACAGAGAAATGCCAATTGTATTTATATTTAACAACATACTTAACAAGAATAATACACATAAGAAATAATAAATTTGAAATATTTTAATCCATTCAAATGATCATAAAAATGTTGATGAAAAGGTTTTTCAAAACAAAACTTGGCCTCTTAAACTTTAATGGGTCCATTGACAAGAAAAAAGAGAGTGGATGTGTGTTGAGTACAACAAATGGTTACTCATAGGGGAGTACTCTTGAGTATTCAATAATCTAGAATGTTTGGTTATCAAAACCAAACCAAACATGAACCACATCAAAAAATAAATTAATTAATTAAATAAGAAACATGAAAAATACTTCCAAATACTTCATGCAACATATTAGCCTTTCTCATACCATGGATCTATGTGTGATGAAGTGATTTTATTTTACCCTTATTTTGAGGAATTTATCAAATACTTGGAATAAACTATAGGTTTCACTTTTATTTCATTGAAGCATATTAATACTAGTGAATCTTTGGAATTGATTTGATTCTAGATAGGTGTCCATATCCCCAACAAAGATACATTTGGTTCCTCCTCTTTTCTCCCCTCATACACGTGTATTATGCATGATACATTGATATTAATTAATCATAGGAGTCTTTTATTACCTTTAGTTTTTATTTTAATTTATTGATCACTCTTTAATATGAATTAGTCTTCTTAAATTTTTTAGAATATGAATGAAATAAGGAGACCAAAAACCATTATGATCTGGTGTATGTGAAAACCTGATTTACCAATGTCCTTGCTAGCTATATCTGTATCAATGGTTATTACCTCAATCAAGTATTAACTTGAGAAGTGTATTTGATAAAATCAAATGAGAAAACTTTGTAAATTTATACGGAGTAATGATAATAGATTTTACATACTTCATATAAGTATTCAATTGTGTTATAAATATGGTTATTTTTTTCATTGCATACCTAACTTCTAAAAATATTAGACATAATGGTGTATAACTATCAGACACACTAATTTGTGTGCTTTGTTCTATGATCTTCCCACCCTTATTATTTGTTTTTAAACCTTCCTCATAGATTCATCGTATAAAATAAAACATGTATTAAAATCCTAGTAAACTAGATACTAGCTTGGTCATACCATAAGAAGTCAATCATATAATCACAAAAAAAAAGAACTCTATTTCAGAAAACATTGAACTAAACTAAGGAAACCAAAATGCTGAAAATAGGAAAGGCTAATCTAGAAAGCATGAAACTACTCTAATGGAAGTAAATAAAAAATATATAATTATGTAAGTATTAAATATAATCTACTCCTATCTCTACCACAACACCTATTGTTACTTGGGGAGATTTCTAGATGGTACAACCATGAAGTAGTGCTTCAAAAAATGCCCATTAACTAGATATGCCAGTTTATTATCTTGATATTCACTTAAATAGAAAGCATTATTACCCAATATATTTGATATATAGTAAGGTCTAATCCTTACGGGGTAAAATTATCATGATTTCCTTTATTTTCATGGGTTTTGTCACATAGAAGTACCAAATGAGATATTCTAAATGCTTTAAACTTTGCTCATCTATCAAACCACCTTTTGACTAGGTCTTGATGCTTACTAAAATTAAGCAATGATTTAGTGCTTGACTCCTTCATATATATTATATCCAATATCTAGAATATAAATTATAATTATGCTCCATGTATTCCTATATGAATTGATATGTCAATAATTTGAGCATAATTGGGAATACTAGTTATCATCCACATACTAACATTTAAGGTGAAGCCTTGAGGGCCTACTAGTATCTTATTTGATATTCCCATAGTGCATATTTTAGTAAATGATGCCACTTTCTAGGTTTATCTATAGCTAACTTTTTAATGGCATCAATCACGTTCTTATTTGTTAATTTAGCTAATATGTTCCCTTGTGGGTAATAATTAGAAGATGACCTAATTGTGATTTGGTTATTATGAGACCATTCAATGAACTCCACTGATTGGAATGATGGACCATTGTCACAAACTAAGTAAATTAGGGTATCAAACCTAGTTATGATGTTTTCCTTAGGAAAATTGATTGCATTATGTGATCTAGAATGTTTTGTAGCCACTACTTTGATCCATTTAGTGAATTAATATGTTTGAGTTATAGAATTTAGGTTGATGACACCAATAAAATCCAAGATCTATTGTTTAAATGGCCTTCCTTCAATAAAATAATATAATGGAATTACCACATGTACTTATCTTTTGTAAGACCTAACATTCATGACATGTTATCACATGAGCTTGTGCATCTTTAAAGATTGTTGGCCAATATTATCCCATTCTGAGAATCTTATGTGTTGTGGTGTTTCCATGACCTTTGCCTATATTATAATGCAATTTTTATAGGATTTGTTGATATTATTCTCATGATACACATCTTAGGTAGATGCCTTCATAATTTATTCCAAGATAATCCATTTTTTGATCATGTAGTGAGCAAATTCGATCCTCAAGGCTCTCTTTTATTCTACACTAAGTTCTAGGAGACAAGTACCAGTGAGTAAATATTGAATGATATCATGATACCAATCTCCTCTAGATGCCCAGGACTCATAGACATCCTCAATGGTTATGCATATATTAGGCTCAGTTATAGGTTGAATGTTGCCCCTCCTTTTGATAATTTTGGTAGGCTTGATTTATATGTCAAATTCCTATAAATTTTCCATCCATTTACCTCTACTCTCTGCCAATTCATTATATGCCAAAGTGATATTGATAGTAAAGGTTGGCACAATGGTGATAGTATTATTTTTAAATATGTAATGGCTGAATTTATTTACCACTTTGACAAGAACAAAGATTTGCTTGTCTATCATAGAGTAATTGAGGGCTAATTCCGTATTTAAGTGTAGGCTTATTAACATTCGATCCTAAGATATGACATTCTTGGGGTCTTGAAAATACTTTAGGATAGGAACTAATGTCCATTCTACTTTTAGCATCTTGATTAAAAATTGCATTCAGAGGTCTAATAATTTATGTAAAAATTGAGATAATCTTCCTCATAAAATTTATCTTTCTAAAGGTCTTAAGTTCTTTATTATTATTTGGGAACATAATCTTAGAAATCCCTAGAACTTGAATCTAATCTGTTCCTTGGTAATGATGTATCCCAACAATTTTCCCTTAATTACGAAAATATGTTATTTTTAGGGTTTAATGAGATGTCAAAGCTTATCCATATTTACAATATTGATTATATATGGACTATGTGATCAGTTCTATTCTTTGATAAAATAGTGAGGTCACCCATGTAAATTATTATGCATTTACCTTTCAATACATCGAATGCATAATAAATATACCACTAAATAGTATCTATTGTAGACAAGAATTACACACTCATGGGAGAGTTCTTAAATCTCTACCACTCGTAGCCACAATATGAGAACAACCTTAGGTTGTGGGTATCTTATGGTGAGGTTGAACCTTCAAATAAGGTTGAATTTTGCTTGGTAGATCACCTAAACTAATGCTTCTAATTGAAAAATGGATAGAGATAGAGTAAAGGGTAACTAAGAGAGAAAAATGGGTGATACACCAGATTTGATTGACACTCACACAAGCATGAAATAAATAATGATTCAACATAAGATAATATTTGCTCATGCAATCTCATAATCTATCTAATTTGCATAATTATTTCATAAACTAAGCTCACCAAAAAATGAATGAATCAAAGAACTCTAAGATTCACACCAAGCATCCATTAATGGCATAAAGAGCTCAAGTTTAGAAATAAAACTAACTTTAAAACACTAAAATATATGCAAGAAAGAAGGAAAATGGACATGGAAGAACACTTATTCATGAGGCCATCATGAAAAATATTGAAAAACACAATTCAAAGGCAAGAGATAGGTAAAAATTATCTTTATTGCTTCAAGAGGTCTTCCATATAAATTTTGATAGGGCTTCACCTAGTCAAATGAGAGTTTCCTTTTTTACATTAGATTGAGATAGGATTTATAGCACATACAAGCATATTTATGCTAGGGTAGAGAGCGCACAATGGGAAATGAGGTATAACTTTGGTTGATATTTATTATAGCTCCATCACCTTGGTCCCTTTGCACTATGATCACCATGTGAAGCCATTTAAGAAGATCCCCTAAACATAGGGTGCTAGTTAACTGTCTGCTAGCCATGGTAGTCATACAAAGTGATTTCCATTATCTTCATTCTATTTCATGACACTTGATAGTATTACCTTGCTTTGGTTAAGAAACCTAATAGTGACACTTGATATCCCAATCTTATATGATGGTTTATGACTATTTTTTCATGAAGCCTTCATTACTCTAACTGAGGTTATTATCCTCAATATCCTTTTCAAATGACCATCCTTTAGGTTTAGGCTATAATATTAATACACTTGGATGTTTTCAAGTTCTTTAAACACTTTGATAAGTCTCATGACCACCCTAATACTTAACAACTATGAATTCTTTTAGGCCTATTATAGGTGATCGATCACTTATGAGAGGATGATCAAAACTAGGACTAGCTTGTTTTTTGAAAAATGATCTTGATATCAATTTTGTGATCATCCTCTTACCACACTCCACTAATATCCTACTAACTTTACAATTCTTTTTCGAACTTACTATAGATCTCCGTAGAATAGAAAACCAATTCCCTTATTAGTTTTCAATGGACACCTCACTTTTTGATGTATCCATCTCATACGAATTAGTAAAAAAACCATGGTTATAAAGGTCAAAGCATTATGAAATCCAAGAAATCATCATACATGTGGGTCCATTTTAAATGACAATGAACATAGCTGTGAAACAACACTACAACCTCAAAAATTGTGGCCTATAGGCTCTAAATATATAAATCAACAATCTTAACTAAGCATTGATGGTAGCATATGAATTCAAAGTCTTTTATTTGGTAGCCCATGGGTTTACAAATTATTTTAATATAATGTGTCTACCTATATGGGTTATCCTAACCACGTTGTTTATTTTTAATTTTAAAATATACATATTATCATTTTGGACATGTGTCTTCATCTCATGTCCCCTAGAACTTGATCAAATTCTCATTGTCAATCTCTTCGGTAGTCTCTTGGACTTGAATTTAAATGTTGACCATTGATATTTGATTTTCTTCTAAGATCATGAAACTTGGAATCCTTGCATGTCTTCTATGGGCACTTGATGGCCACATGTGCAATCTAGGCTCATGCTTTTAAGATCATGACACTTGGTAGGCCCACAATCCTTTTGTGAACCGTTCTTTAGTCTCTATCTAGTTATCAATATTATGCCACATGGTTGGTATTATGTGAAATCTAGGCTCATTGAATTTTTAACCTTGATCTGCACCATGAATCTACTTCTACACAGTTGAATGCATGCCATAAATCTTTGATCTTCTAGATCAAATTCATGTTGTTGATATTTATCTAAATAATATGATCAATTTCAGTCCATCTATTTTTTTTGGAGTTTACCATGATTGATAAACTTAGAAACATCACATTGATTCTAAGGATCCTCTGACCTGTTAGCCTCATGCTTGTCATTAATCTTTAACTATAGGATTGAATGTGCATCATTGATATTCTTTGACCTATTCACCCTAACTATCCCCTGCATGCCATTGATCTGATCAAGTGATATTGTGACATTGGATAGCCTTACATTCAATTTTTTGGTTCTTATAAATATTTTTCAATCTAAACAACTATTTCATGTGGCATTAATTTCACATTTATAGTCATATCCCACACTACTAGATCATCTTTAAAGGCTTATGTCCTAAGATAGAAAACACATCAAGATACCAAACTTGTAGGGGATATTCATGACATGAAATACATGATTTTCATGTAATTATTCAACTTTGATTGACTTCCCAAGTAAACTTATTAAATACACGACCAGACTAACTTGTTCATTCTTGCATTACATGTTAAGATAGGTTGGTTCACTTAGGCTTGTGATACTCATCTTTATCTCTTCAAAATGATACTAGGAGGCATTGGAACTTTAACAAGACACCTCTAAGCATGAAAACCATATTTATTACCTTAATATCCTATAGGGGATGAGCTTTAATTAAAGTTTTAGACTTATTTCTATGCCTACTTCTCAAAAATCATCAAATTCACCTTAAATATTGCTTAAAGTGTTTCAAAATCATGAAAGTGTTATGTGGTATTCTCCTTCCACCATTAGATCACTTGCTCAACCATAAATTTTCTCAGCTTATCACACTACACTAAGGTCTCCTAGAATACTAAACTCTATCATCAATTTATGATCAAAAAGGGTCTAGTCATAGGGCATAAGGGTATTGAAAGGGTTCAAGAGAGTGGTGTGATCTATCTAGGCAAAATATTTTATGTGTAAATAGAATTTGGCAAAAAAATTTAGTGACCTCTAGGATTGCATTTCTGCTATGCAATAGATTTGTTTCCTTGTCTGATCCATTAGGCATATGGGGTCACATGCCTTTATTCCTAGCTAATATGAATCTAATACAAGGTTGTCCCTTTCTAAAACCTCCTCTTAAAGAAATAATATAAATAATAACAAAAAAAAAAACATTGTGCCTAAGGCACATAAGGAAGGTAACACACAATTAAAAATATGTGTATAAGGCACTTAGAGGAAAATAACAAAATCTACTCTATTAAGTATAATATATATAATGGATACAAACTCTTCTAATAACAATTATTTAAATGAATCCCATTGAAAATTATGGGTAATACCTCTTCATATAGGTGGGAAACCTAAAAATAATTATGTTATTTTCATTCATGGATCAATTAAGGGCCACTCCAAAACTTGTCAAACTTGGCATGGCTGGCTGGATTGGCCTTATTTGAATCCCACTCAAGGATTAGATCCCCTTATTTGAAGTCATTTGCTATGGATATATTTTAAAAGGATTTCTTGAATTGAGCTTATTGTGACTCTAATGTCTTCATTACAATGTTCCTTGTTTCTTCGAGCTCCATGAGCTCTACCATCCTTATACTCATATGTTCACTCTCCATCAACTCAAGCTAATGGGCTAACTGCAAGGTAGGTAAGTCTAAAAATATGGGTAGTTTTGCCTCTCTCCCATATACAAGGATGAATGGTTATTTTCTAATTTAAACCTTGGTATTCACTTTATTAGCGTATAGGGCAATCCTTAATTTTGTGTGTCACACTATCTGATTCTCTTTCATAGTCTTCTTGATAATCCTTGTCAAGTTTTTTGTTTATTGACTCTACCAATCTATTGGTTTGTGAGTAATATTTTGAGGATGTAATAAGTTATATGCCCAACTAAATTTCCCATTCACTTATTCTCATGCCAACTAATGCTAATGAATTATCTTAAATTATTATTGTTGGTACACGCAACCTTATCATTGTATTGTCATAGAAGTCCAAAATTATTGTTTCATTGGCTTATTTTAGCGTAATTACTTATACCCACCTAGTGAAGTAGTCAATAGTAGTGAGTAACCATTTATTTCATCCACTAAAAGGTGGATTAATCATTCCTATGAAATCTAAACCACATTACATGAAGTGATACTCCACTTGGATTAGATTGAGATGAAGGGATACCAATATTTTCTTTCCTACAAAGAGAGAACACCTTTAACACTTCCTTACCCATGCATACACATCCTTGAAGATGTTGGTCTAATAATAACCAACCCTCATCACTTTTGTTGCTATATTCCTTGGAGCAAAATGGCCTCCTGCAAGCCCATCATGGAATTGTTCTAAAAGCCTAATCACTTGGTCATCATTAATACACCTTATTAACACCCCATTGAGGTATTTTATGAATATAACCCCATCAAATAATGAATAAGGTATGGAATAAAGTTTAAAATACCTTCTCTTTGACCTATCCATACCTTTTGGGCACTTTCCTATGATACAAAAATATGTCATATCCTAGAGGTAACTAGTGTGAGATGGAGGTGTAACTATTTATGAGTCATCTTGTGTCACTAAGGAAACCTATTTATCCTCATGAAGATCATCCACCATATGCTCACATAAGCCTTTTCCCCTTATTAGGTTAGTGACCTTAATCTCCACATCATACTCCATGACCTTGGTAATCCAACCATCCCTCTTTTCATTCAAGTATTTGTTAATAAGGAAGTCCCTCCCTCTAGTATCAGACACCATAAGATATATTTTGTTATTGGAGATAATTGGTATAAAATGTTTAAGGCTTCTTACCACTGTAATGACTTAATTTTCTACAAAAGTATAGCTTACCTCATATCAATTGGCTGGTCAAGTGGTTTACCATTATTTTACATCAGCATAGCTAATATATTGTCAATATTTTCAAAGGCATACAATATGAAATCACTTCAGAAATTAAGATTCATGAGCATAGGTATTTGGGAAATGGCCTGATTGATAGCCTCAAATGGTGCTTTACCTTCATTTGACCAAGTGAACTCTTGGTTCTTATTGAACACAATAGTGATGGGTTTGACCAAGCTTGAAAAACTAGGTATAAACCTTCTCACAAATTTTATTTTCCTAAGGAAAATATTGAGTCCCTTCTTTTTCTTGGGTAAAGACAATGACAAGATGATACTTATTCTATCAAGATCAATAGATAATTCCTATTTTGATATAATATGACCTAAATTTTTTCCCTCATGGATAACAAACAAACACCTATTTGTATTCAATGAGATCTCATATTCTCTACATCTCTCAAAGATCAATCCTAAGTGATCCAAGTTGTCACTAGTCTTCTTGGAGAAAACTATTATGTCATCCAAGTAAACAAGTACCATATGATTTAACAATCCTTGGAAATCCATATCTATGGTTATTTGGAAAGTATACCTAGAATTTTATAGGGAAAGAGACATCTTATGATAGACATATGTGGCCCACTTTATGGTGAACACAGTCTTATATTGGTCTTCTCTTACAATCACCTGGTTGTATCCTAAGTACCCATCCAAAACAGAGAAGCATTATGAACTAGGAACCATTTAAATGAGTTTCTCCATGGATGGTAAGGTGTAATGATATTTTAAAAATACCATGTTTATGTCGCTAAAGTCAACACATAGCTTAATCTCACCATTTTTCTTCCACATAGGTACCAAGTTGGCCACCCATGAGGAGCATTTATTGGGAAAGATGATATTTTATTCAATCAATTTAGTCAATTATTTTGTCATTAGGTCTTTGATTCTACCTTAAAGTCTTGACATCTACCTACAACTCTATAGTGTGTTAGGATAGCTTGGGATCAAAGCCTCTCAAATCATTGTATTATCAAGCAAAGATGTCTAAATATTTCTTACAAATTTCAATGAAATCATGCCTTTCAACCTTATTGATTAACTTTCCAAGCTTGAGGAACTTGTCTTTGAGGATAAGAACTCTTTCATAGTTCTCCTCATCAATTGACATTATTGCCTTGTCATTCCTCTTATGGTCTCCCTCATGGAAAAAATATTCAAGGGTGACCAGCCTTTTAGGAATTTTATTAGACCTTAGATGAGTAATTTGATCCTCATATTGATGTTGGAATTTATCTTGGTTTATTAAGGAAAACTAAGCTTGCTATTGTAAGAAACAAATAGTCTTCTTGTCACTATTGAAGACCTATTAATGAGCCTCATTTTATGGAACCAATGGTGTTACCACCACTTTAACATGTGGCTACACTTTGGACTTTCCAACTCATTTGGGATGTGAAACTAAGATCTCATAGCTACCAACCTATCAACATGTTGATTTTGGGTCCTTAACACTCTTTAGATGTTGAAGGCCTCAAAGTCCTCAAGTATGTCCCATACTCTATGTTTGTAGTATTTATTTAAAGTATTATTTGTGATGTTTTGGCCTATGATTTGATGCACTACCATATCATTATCCCTATATACTTGTAACTCATTGATTCCCATCTTACTAGCCCATTGAAGGCCATGGAGAAGGCCCTTATACTTAGATGCATTGCGAGCGAAACTAAATTAGAACTTATAAGAAGAGAAGTAATTATCATTGGAGGGAGATACCATAATTTCACCTATATATACCCCATGTTTTATCCTTGAGCCATAAAAGAAAAATTTCCACAAACCATCAGTATCTTCTTATGGCCTAGTAAGGGATGGTAAGAATTCATTGTCCTCATGTAGTAGTAGACTCCCATGTCTCCTTCTTCAAAACCTTCCAAAGCGTCAATTGTATTTTTTTCACTCCATAATTCATCCAAGAACATATAAATTATGACTTATATATGAGTGTATATTTCTTGACCACTAGCTATTCATCTTAATCAAGAATGGTACAGTTAATGTTTCAGCTATCTAGACCATAAGCTTTTATGTGAAATTATGTAATAACCTCAACTTTAATAGACACCTTGGTCCCATAACTTATATTTAAATCCATGTAGGACTAATACATCATTGGATAACCCTAATTTTTGTTGTGAAGTCTTTAGCTAAGCATAGAGCAAAATAAGGAGGCACATTTAGAATCAACACATCTTGAGCCACTGGAACACTAAGACAAGCATGTAGGGTCAAGTTTAGATCTTTGATGATGTCAAGTAGTTTTGTGGAATATATATAAAGTTGAAAACTCCCTTAGATTTGAGTTCATAGTTCAAACCAAGTTGATCTACTATTGACATTAGAATCATTGAAATAGTTTCTCAACTATTTATCATGCAGTTATGTACCAAAGAGTCACCAATGATTATATAAATGTAGAAGCAAGGAGGTTTAACCAAATTATTTTTTTACCTTAATTAGGTTACTTGGTTGTATTGGTGAAAACCACATTTTATTTATATGGTGGCTTTTTTGAAACATTGATCTTTGAAAATTTTTCTTGAAGGATATCCATCTGACCAGGTATAAAAAGCACATCCAACATTGGCACACTCTCATTATAATTTTTCATTTTTTTAAAATAATATTTATGGGTAAAAAACCAAAGTTTTCTTGTACTTTTGTAACCAAAGTTATATTTTGAACTTGTGAGTTTTGGGATATAAAGGCATTCCCTTGATTTTGATTCTTTGTAACATTGGAAGCTTTGGAGCAGCAATAGGTTCACTTAGATTTGATAGAAATGGAATAATCATAGGAAGTTTTTTTACTACTTCTTGGTTACCATCCATATTATTTTTTTAAACCTTGTATTACCTACCACTTGAATGTATGTTTGGCTAGAACTAGCCTACTAATTAGATGCATAACATTCTTCCTACTCATAATTAACCATTGTAGTACCCAACTAGTTTGGTCTTTCATTAGGAATTTAGCCTTGTAGATGATATTTTGGTTTTGTCATCGTGGGTATTCTTATGTTGTGAGCCATAATATCTTGATTGTATCCATAACTAGCACCCTACTACCATTGATCATTAAAATCTTGAATGAACTCAGTTTTTGGGATAATGAATTGATTGAAAGACTAATTTCAAGGCGTCATACCCTCACTTTATTGAGAATTTTTTTTCTAATTAGGGACAAATGTATTAAATTTATTTATATCATTTATATTCTAATTATTTTTCCCATCATAGTTAGGCTCCCCTTATCCTTGGCCTTGGCTTTGGAACTTTCCTTTCTAGGGTTGCTTATTAGCTTGGTAAGACTGCTGCTAAGGCTGATATAGATCTTGATAAGGTATATTAAACTGAGCATGCTACATTTCCATAGTCACCAATTTATTACCAAAGGATTGAATCATGCTCTTAAACTCTTGGAAATTCTTTTTTTCTTGGGAGTCACTAGATTTACTAGTTGAAGCATTTTCTTACTTTGGTGTAGGTATGGTAGAAAGTGTTCACATAGGTTGAATGATAGAAAAAGGAGGAATGATGATAAAATGTGTTTTAATCTCAAGAAACAAAGGTATTAGTGGTCTATGTGTAAGCTTCCTAGCTTGTACTAAACAATTATGTACTCTAATTTTTACCTCATAAGCATTCGATAGTGTATTTCCTCCTATAGACACACTTTCTTGAGCAATGTTGTTCTAAGTAGGGACCAATGTATTAGAGTTATTTGAATCATTTGGATTATAATTATTTTTCATAGCATACATAGGTTACCCTTATCATTAGCCTTAGAAATTTCCTTTGTAAGATGGCCTATTAGCTTGGTAAGATTACTACTAAGGCTGATATGGAGCTTGATAAAGTTTATTAAATTGACCCTACTACATTTAAAAAATCACCAATTTATCACCAAATGATTGAACCATGCTATTAAGATCTTAAAAATTATTGTTTCCTTGGAAGTCACTAGATTGACTAGTTGAAACCTTTTCCTACTTAGGTATAGTAGCATGTGTTGGCATAGGTGGAATGACAATAAGGGGAAGAATGATGATAGGAAGTGGTTGAATCTTATGAAATAAAGGCATTGGTGGTCTAGGTGTAAGCTTACTAACTTGTACTACATAATTCTCTTCTCTGATTTCCACCTTATAATCATTGGGTAGTGTGTTTCCTCCTATAGACTAAGTCATTATTGTAATATCACTATGAAGATCTTTTAGATAGTAAAGGAAATCATAGTTAAGAGTAGTATTGATAGAGATTGGAATCCTATCCCACATCTTTTCAAGCTTGGTATTGAAATATTTCATAACCTCTTGAGGAGCCCTCTTGATTATATTTAACTATTCATCAAGTGACAAGTGATCAATCTTATCTTCAAATATCTTACACAATGCATCACCTAACTCATCCCATGATGTTATGGAGTTAGCAATAAGGTTTCTATACCATTCTTGGGCTTTACCATTGAAAGAGATGGCCAATAACTTGATAAATACATTTTCCTCATTCATGTTATGAATATTACAAAAGTTGTCTATATCTCTAAGGTGCTCAAAAGGTATTGTACACTGGTCTCGCATGAAGTAGGAAACACTTTTAATACTTCCACTGGGATAGGATAATACTGAATGAGGTCCAAAGGATTTTGACCATTGACATCCAAAAAATGGAAAGCTATAAAGGCTACCATGGTAGTGAAAAGACCCAACAAAGATATTCTTGTAGAGGTAGATTTTTAAATTGGTTTAGCAAGAAACATTACCACATATGTGTGAGTGTTAACAAATATTAACCTTATTGTTGAGTTTAAAGGTAGTTCAACAAAATCAAAATAAATAAGTTTAAAATCTAATATTTTAGTCACCTTTAGTATGAAAGATAGCTACTACTCTACCACCAAAATGTTGAGTGTTATTCAGAGTTGCTAGATACTGAAAAATGAAAGCTATAACCACTAAAAATTGATCAAATCAACATCAAAATTGACCAATCCTCCTCAAAAATTGTCCCAAAAAGCATACCAAATATTTTTACAGACTAAAATTACACCTTAATGGGAGGGTCCTTTAGGCTCTCCCACTCCTAGTCATAATATGGGAACAAACTCAAGCTGTGGGTATCATATGGTGATGTAAAACTTTTAGAAAAGGCAAAATTCCTCTTGGTATATCACCTAAGCTAATGATTTTTCTTGGAAAAGTGATAGATGGGTAAATGGTAACAAAGAGAGCTAAATGGGTGACACACCAAATTTTATTGACATTCACATAAGCATAAAATAAACAATGATTCAGCATAAGACAATCCTTGCTCACATAATCTAGCTAATTTTCATAAGTATTTCATAAACTAATCTCACCAAACAATGAATGAAGTAAAGAGGAATTCTAAAATTCACACCAAGCATCCATTAATAGAAAAAAAATCTCAAGTTCAGATCTATAACTAACTTGAAAACACTTTAAAATAGGCAAGAAAGAAGGGAATTGGACATGGAAGAACGCTTATTCACAAGGCTATCATACAAAAGATAGCTAACCATAGTTTATAGATAAGAGATAGGTAAAAATTATCATTATTGATTTAAAATGTCTTTCATACAAATTTTGATAAGGATTATCCTAGTCAAATGAGAGTCTCCCTTTTTTTAGTAGATTGATCTAGGATTTATAGCACATAGGAACATCTTTATCCCATGGTAGAGAGTACATGCTGGGTGTTGAGATTGAGCTTTTATCAATCATTCCATTGGCTCCATCACCTTGGTCCTTTTATGCTATGGTCACCACATGCAACCATTCATGAAGATCCCTTAAAAAACTAAGTGCCAATTAACCACCTAATAGCTATGAAAATCATACCAAGTTATTTCCATTGTCTTCATTATATTTCATGACACTTGATAGTATTACCTACTTTGGTTAAGAACCCCAAAAGTGACACTTAATCTCCAAATCCTCCATGATGGTGTTATGAATATTTTTTCATGAAGGCCTTGGTAATCTAACTGAGGTTATCATCCTACATATCCTTTTGAAATGACCATGCTTTAGGTTTAATCTAATATGTTCATGCAGTTGGATGTTTTCAATTTCTTAAAACACTTTGACAAGTCTCGTGACCACACTAATCCTTACCAACTATGAATTCCTTTATGCTTATTTTAGGTGACCACCTATGAGAGGATGATCAAAGCTAGTCTTAGCCTAGTTTTGGACAAATTATCTTACTATCAATTCTAGGATCATTCTCTTACCACACTCCACTAATATCCTATTGATTGTATAGTGCTTGTTGGAACTTACTATAGGTCTCCATGGAATGGAAAACTAATTATTTTATTGGTTTTACATGGAAGCCTCACTCCTTGATGTATCCATCTTATTCAAATTAGAAGGAAACATGCTTATATAGGCCAAAGCATTATGGAAGCCAATAACTCATTGTACATGTTTGTCCCTTTTAAAGAACAATGAACACAATCATGAAACAACACTACAACCTCAGAAAAATGGCCTATAGGCTCTAAATATGCAAACCAGGGATCTTAATTGAGCTTCAATTACAATATATGAGATTGAAGTCTTTGTTATGGTAACCCATTGGTCCATAAATTCTTTTTATCTAATGTGTCCACCTATGTTGCATGTCCTTGCCACATTGTTTATTTTTAATTTTAAAATATGACCATTATCATTTTGGACATGTGTCTTCATCTTGTGCCCCCTAGAACTTGATCTAAATCACATCATAAATCTTTTTTGGAGTCTTCTATCCTCAAATTTCAATGTCAACCATTGATATTTGATCTACTTTTGAGATCATGACACTTGGTAGCCTTACATGTCATCTATGGACACTTAGTGGCCTCACATGAAATCTAGGATCATGATTCCAAGATTGTGACACTTGGAAACCCTACATTACTTTATGGACCCTATAGTTAGTATCCATATAGTTAACATTCTTATTCTATGTGGTAGCCTTACATGAAATCTAGGCTCATTGACTTTTTGACCTTGATCTGCATTGTCAATCTATTTCTACATGGTTAAACATGTACTATAAATCTTTAATCTTCCATATCAAATATGTGTTGTTTATATTTATCTAAAAAATATCATAAAATTTGTTTCATCAATTTACTTAAGAGTTTACTATGATTGAGACATTTTTCAACATCATATTTGTTCTCAAGATCATTTAACCTTTTGACCTCATGCTTGTCATTGATTGTTAACTATAGGATTGAACACATGTTGATTTTCCTTGACTTATTAACCCTAGATATCACCCAAGTGCCATTGATATTTGATCTGATCAAGTGATATTGTGAGACTTGGTAACCCTAAATTAAATTTTGAGGTTCCTCTAAATATTTTTAAATCTAAATGACTATTTCTTGTTGCCTTAATTTGATGTTTCTTGGCATGTCCCACACTGCTAGATCATTTTTAAAGGCTTATATATTGAGATAGAAAACAAATTAAGACACCAAACTTGTAGGGGATATTCATTGCTTTAAATATATCATTTTCACATAATTATTCAAATTTGGTTGACTTATTATGTACACTTATTAAATACATAACCAAACTGACCTTTTCATTCCTACATGACTTGTTAAGATAGTTTGGTTACTTGAAGCTTGTGATGTTCATATTTCTCTCTTAGAAAAGACACTAGGAGGCATTAGATCTTTACCAAGACTCATTTGATCTTCAAAACCATCTTTATTAACTTAATAAACTATAGGGGATGATATTCACTTGTATTCTTAAACATGTTTCCAGGCATGCATCTCAAAAACCATAAAATTCACCTTAAAGCTTGCTTAAAATGTTTCAAAATATTTCAAGTGACATGTGGTCTTTTGCTTACACCATTGGATCATTCACTTAACCAAAACTCTACTTAGATTCTCACATTACATCGAGAGCTCCTATAATAATACACTATATCATCAATTAATTATCATAAAGGGACTAGTCATGGGGGTATAAGGATACTAAAAGGGTTCAAGAGAGTCACCTAATCTTTCCAGGAAGAATTTTTGTATATAGGCCAAAGTTAGACAATAGTATCTCCTACATTAATTAGGCCAAAAGGAATCCTATTATATGTATAAGTACCCCATGTTATGTTAAATTCAACCTTCATATATTATTTAGGTTCTATTATCACCTAGTTATATCATAAAAACTATCATAGAAGGACATCATTCCATGACTAATTACCTTTTAGATTACCTAATCTAAGGAATTAAAAGGTTAGTTGTCTTTCTTATAATTCTTATTTGGGTTCTTGAAATCCACACAAAATATGATCTCGCCATTATTTTTCCTAACTAAAACCAATATGGAAACCGAAATTGAGTGTCTAATAGGGAATAATATCTTAACAATTAACATCTTCTCCACTTCCTTATGTATGAATGGTTCTTGGATGGAGTTTGCCAACCTCTAACTTTTATTTAATGGATTATGGTCTACCTTCAGTTGAATTATACGAGTTATGAATCTTGGGTTAAAAACCCTTCAAGTCTTAATAAGTCCATGCAATCACATAATTATATTAGACAAGCAAATATCTGACACTTTATCTTCCTTTTGGGGTGAAACTAAGACCAATTTTGACATAGCATGAACCACTCTCATCCCAGAAGTTACCCATATTGAAATAAGTTTCAAATAACTTTAGGATGACTTTGCCACTAGGATTGAGGATTCATATCAAATGCTTTGCATAAACAAACCATCCCAAATAGAATAAAATTTTCCTTAAGTTGAATGACATCTTCCTCTCCCAATTCTTCCTGTCATAAATGACTAACCTCTATTTCATCAATGATTTGGGATTCAAACTCTCTTAAAATTATCAATAATCAAATAATTTATTGATCATCATTAAGCACTGGAAAAATTCTAGGTTATCAGGAATATATGGACAAGGTACAAGCTCTATGTAAACTCTTTGTATTTTAGACTCCTATAATAGTGATAAATTAGTAGCTAAAGTAGCTAGTGAGTCAACATATTAGTTCAATTATAAAGGAATAGAAAACATATTGAATGCCTCAAATAACTCAATTAAATCTCAGGTCATATCCTTATATCTTTTAGTATATGAAAATTTTCACTAGTATGTATTTATGACCTAATTAATCACCAACTCTGAATCTTCAGATATTATTAGTTTTTTGACATTTTTGAGAGTGAATTTCAACAAAAAAATTAGTTCCTCGTATTGTGCTCTATTATTTGTGCATGATTATTTTAACATTTATGTTGGTAAGTACTTATTAATTTTTGGATCAATCAAATAGATTCCAATAAATGATCCCTACTTAGATCTTGCACCATCAAAATAAAGAGTCTATAATTGGTAAGGTCACTAAACTTATGGCCTTTGCTTCTCATAATTAATGGTAAAGCTATAAATACCAAGATTATGAGACTTATAACTTACTTCTTCATTGTTATAATTGTATTCAATGATGGGATACTTCATTCTTGTCTTTTGATAAATTTAAATTTGATTTGGAATACATCTCTAGGGTAGACAAATCTAAGATAAGTTTGTTGTTACATATCCATTTAGCATCTTTTACCAATACCTTATTAGTAGTAGTACATGTACCTCTATGATATCTATGACAAGTATGCCTATAGTCATCTACACACATGTCTCAAATGTAACTTAAGTGCACATGTTATTCAAATCTCTAATCACATGTACTACTATTTTGTCTAACTATGAAATCATCATCTTAGATGGGCTTGGAGTTAATCCTATATTTTGACAAGTGGAAGTTATAATTACAATGGTCAAAGATATGGAATAAACTAAATAATTATTTGTATTCTTACCAAATGCTCTAATAGTCCACAAAAAAGGAAGAACTTTCAGATTACTTTTATATATGACACTAATAACAACTTTTGGATTCTCTATAGTAGAAGGAACTATTAAGATAATTTAGACTTATCTATAGTCCAAATGAAAAACAAATATCAATAATACACGTATATTATTCAAAATTTTATATTTTGAATTCTCTCTAATCTAATGAATGGGTAATAGATCCAAATTATTACCATACTCTTCACATGCAAATTGTGTAGAACTCAAAATTATTCATTTTAGAAGATTATCTCCCATCTAATTTAGGAACATAAATCCATATTATCTAAAATAGTCCTTTAGACTTCCCTATAATGGACCTCCATATAAGATCCTTCTATTTAGTAATAGAGCCAATTCATAAAATGTGATGTTTAGTTTTATCTTTTTCATTTCTATAATGATTTTTTATCCTCATTTTCTATATTATTCCTTTTTCAAGGACTGATCATTCCCTTTTAGGGGAGATGGATTATTATTAGCCTTCAAATTTAGGGAAATAGTCATATCATCTATAGGAATAGATGTGGTAAAGGGATGTGTGTTCCTTAGATTGTAATTGATTCCTTGTAACTATTGTAAGGCATGTACTTCATTACAATTATATTTGGGTACATTGTCATCTTCATTTGGGGAATGAAACTCATGAGTTTCAAAGACCATAATTTTGATTAAGGAACTAGATAAATCATGAAAATTTAGTGGATTATTCATTAAATCTTATCTCACTACTTCTGTCTACAAGATTTCAAATTCTTAAAAAACTCAACATAGTAAAGCTCATCAAGTTGTGATATGTTATGAACACTGCACCAATTGGGAAAGGATGTATCAATTATATTGATATATGGAAACTTATTGGAATGATGCTATTTTTTATTATTTGTAGACTTATTGAAGGGTTTTTTATATCTTTTAAACCCAAAATTTTGATTATTTTTCAAACCAGAAGCATTGCATAGCTTCATCTCCATGCCTAAGAAGTCATTGATTATCTTTTGAATCATCCCTTATATATAATCCAATTAAACTTTTGTAGAATTGACACTATAGAAAATAATGGTATTGCATGGGAGTAAATGTTGACTCTACTTATGACCATTCATTTGTCCATGGTTTTCCATGAAGCCATAGTTTTTATTTGGTATATGTTGCATCATAGGAGGTATTCTATAACATTGATTCTAATTGAACGCATGAACATTATGATTCACATGAGGCACTAGATTCATATCTATGAAACCAACACTGATGTTGGGAATTTATTGTATCTTAGGATTTAGCTATCTATCAATGTTGATTGATTCTTCATAAGCCAGTACTAGAGTGTTATCAAAAGTATATCTTAACAAAAAATTTACAGTAATTAAATCTAGGGAATTATTTTACATTTTAAGTCATAAATCCTCTTATCATTAATATGTAACACTTATCTAAGTGTACATATTTTAAAAACTCACATTAAAGGCACATATCAGATCATTGAGATCCCTCATCATACTAGTGAGGTGGTACACCACACAAAAAATGGTAACACGTTTGAATTGGGAAATATAAATAGTTTGAAATGAGTTCTATGAATTAATTGATTTCTCTTAAAAACTAAGGAACTAACCATAAATAACATCTTTTAATGTGAATAGTAAAATATTGCATGTAACATCTTCATTAGTTACATTCATAAACCTTAAAGTAGTTTTTAAAGACATGATATGCTCCTCTACCATCCTTCCTCTTGAAGCGGAGAAAGAAGTTATGTATTTAGCTAGATTCCTTGGTAAATTATGTACATCTCTTATTACTGCAATAGCATCTCTAACTATCCAAGGATGATCCATATGATGATTAATGGGCTAGGTATTTCTCAAAAGGGAAGGTTTCTTAACCTTGGGTATTATGGGAATGATTGGTGTAGATATAATCATTAAATGGATCGAAAAAGGTGAAACCAAATATTGTCTTAGGCTCTATACATGGTTACTCCCCTAGGTGTCTCTAATGAAACTCAAACATAGAGGATAACCTCTTTTAGGAAAGGGTATATGGAGGTTTAGAACCTCCTTATAGTAAAAACTATTTTGTTAATGTGTTTTTTATGCACATCATAGATTAATGAGGTATTATCTATCATTTTAGGATCTAAATGGAGATAAAATCCACTCCACGGAATGAGTTGTAGGTATGGGTTGAATAATTAGGTGGTGGGATAGCAGGACAAACATGTAATTTATTAACTAGGTGTGAATAAATGTGTGAAAACTAAATGAAATTGAATCTTACTTAAGTTAGATGGATGGAACCTATGCTCAAGTGGGTAGATCTACAAAAATCTCCAAAAAGTGGGAAGGGTAGGAAAAAAAGAAAGCTTTATGATCTTAATAAGGATTAATTCCAAGATGGTCTCTTTATGGACAAGTGTCTAAAAGTAATTCTTATGGCTAGTAGCTATTTCTCACACACATACAAACATAGTTAAGGAGTCAAAGTAAACTATGATATAGTAAATATTGACATCTCAACTAAAAGTTGCTCTTGTTTAGAGTTTTTGTTTCACACCCTTATTCATAAGATTATATTTTGGATTGGAGAGGTATCTAAGGCAAATACTGCTCACTCTTGGAAACCTATATCATGGGAAATACTTCTACACACTTAGAGAAATGAAAAAATAAACCTAAATGTAAAAAATAAATGATATCTACTAATCATCCAATATATATTGCACATCTTATATTAGCATACACCAGTAACAACAAGAAGGAATTATTGGTAGATTTTGCACACTTTGAATTACTTAATGGACCAATGAGGAAAATAAACATAACTCATTACACAAAATTGGAATAGCAAAACATTAATATAGTTTCAATACAATCAAAAGATATTTATTCACGCATTGATAAAATTTCTCCCTCAACCATTAAAATAAGAGGATTAAAAGTATATATGGATATGGTGAGGGTTCATTTCATCCCCCAAATCCATGAAAAATTATAAAATTATATGTTAATAAGAAGAATTTGAGTTTTAATTGATGTAAATTCTTCATGTATAATCAAAGGTAGTGAAAATGTGTATTAAAATATAGACTTATTTGTATAACATAATGAAACATGACCATGCTTACAAACTTCTTCAGTTAACTACCACATGCATTCATGAAATAAATAAAAATTCAGTTACATCTATCAATTTCACATGCAAAAACATAGAAAATAAACCAAAAAAACTCAAGTTTACTCAAAGTTGGAGGTTGCATGGCTAGACTAGTAGTAGTCAAAGGAATTGAAGTGGTCACTAGAGTCAAACTAGATGAGTACTTTAACTTGAAGCTATAGACAAAACCTATTTCTTCACTTTCAAGTATTGATAATCCTACTTTTAATTTTAACTTTATAACTCACCTTGGTGGGTATGCCATGTGGAATTTCTTTATAAGTGTCACCTTATCACTAATTTTTGTGGAAAATAAGTTATGCCACATATCATGACTTTATAAGTTATATGTCTTAAGTTTATTTGAGATTGAGTCAACTAACTCTCACAATGCCTCAAATATAATAAACATTAAGACAATGGTTTTGAAATAAAAAACATGCTAATAAAATTTTTGAACACACTTCACTAACGAAAGTTTTGAACAAATGTTTTGAAGACCAAATGCTATAAAAAAATATTTCCAAAAAAAAGTGTTGATGATGCACAACCTTCGAAGAATTTTTTTTTAAAACATGCAAAATTTTTGAAGACTTGGAAGTTGCACTTTGAATTTTTTTGAAATGCTAAAACATGAAAAGGATGAATCATGTAGATAAAAGTTTCTAAGTGTAATATATGCAAAGGAAAAATCCATACAGGTGAAAACATGTGAAGAATTGGAAGTTTAGAGATGCCAAAGTTCATTGGTGATAAATGTTGTGATGAACAGAAGATCTAAAAATAAAATATCTGACAAACACAAATTTTGAACAAAAAGTATGATGACCAAATGTATCAAAAAAAAGATGCAAAGAAATAAATATTACTAACAAAAGTTTTGAAAATAAAATTTACAAATACAAAATTATGAAATGCACAACTTATGAAGTGCAATATATGCTAAGTCTAAAACTTTGGATTCCTAATTAATAATTCTCACATATATTGGAAAATTTTTATCTATGTCAAGCTCTTAAAAAACCATTAATAGGTTAATTTGAATAAAACACACAATGAAAACCTAGATAATAGATAAATTCCAATTGGATTTATATGGAACAACATATTTAGCAAGAATTATTCACATAAGGAATAATAACATTGAAAGATTTAAATCTAGCTAAATACTTATATGAATGTTGACGAAAAGGATTTTCAAAACAAAATTATCACTCTAAAAATTTAATGGGTACCTAATAAAAAAATTAAATGGGGTTGCGTTGAGTATAACACTAATGACATCATCTTATCTGATACGCATAAAATACAATTTACATGATTACTTGAATCTCTACATAAGAAGCTTTTGGAGTTTCATCTCATAGCTCCTCCTCATCATATAGAGCTTGATATTAGTCAACCTCTATCAAGAGGATATGATGATAATGTATATTATGACTGTAACAGAGGCCCTAAGCATTTTCAAAACATATCTTATAAATAAAAACACAAGATACAAGACCTTACTTCTAACTAAAAAATTACCTTTGATGATCCTATAAAGGATTAAGGTTGACAACTTAGTGACCATAAAAACTAGAATATATTTATCAATCCGTCATAAGATCACTCTGAGAAAGACCTAGAAGTTAAAATGGCATATCCAAAACATCATCCTCAGCCACATTATGGGCACCCATTATACATGATCATTGGAACTTATACACACACAACACCTCCTATGGTTCAAAGATCCTCTATTTAATTTGATGATAGTGAAATTTTAGATGATGACTTAGATCTTAATTCATTATTCATTTAATCATACCTTGATCATCATCCTATACATAATGTAATGACTGATAATATTGATAGTGAGAACATATTTAACATGACATTACTTAACCATTTTGGATATACATGTGATGATTTATACCATTCGGCCAAAATGGACAATGAATTCAATGAGATATCAAAGCATCTTATTGGTGAGATTGAATTACCTTTACAATTTTTTCAAGCACATGTGGTTACTACATTTTTAACTATACCATACAAAAGGGTATTTTATATGTTATTTGAATATCCTTGGATACATAAAATTTGTGTGGTATATTTCATAGTGCGTCAATGTATTAAATACATTCATACCAACAAGCAAGTCAGTTTCCAAAATTCTATATGAACATATATTTGAATAATAGAAGTTTATTCCTAGATAGATACTCATAAAACCTAATAAAGTTAATCATATGTGAAAGGATAAACAATAGGTAATCCTTTTTCCCAATTTTTATAAAATTTAGATACCTTTAAATCAGATATATAAAGTGGATTCCATGGGATCCTCATCTAATCCTACTCAACATACCCAAATACATACAGAAACTAAACATGTTCTAATTATTGTTACTCTAAACAAAACATAGAAAACTCAAAAATGGATTCCACAAACCACTAATTTTGTTACTAATTATTCATGACCACATACTCCTAGTTAGAATACATAGAGTATTTCCAACTCCATAGATATATATATGATACTTATACATGCTTCTTATCAATATAACCATTATGATCCATTATATTATGAGTATAAAGACCCTTACGAGCATCCCACAAATTGGATAATTAGTTTTCATTTGATTTTTAAATATTCCAAAAAATCCAACAAAATATAAAAACATTTAAATAACCTAGAAAATAATAAAATATTTAACTTTATTATATTTAATAACTCCTTATCGCCTATTTTTTTCTTCATTCTGTTAGATAGCATATCTTTTTTATATACACACATACACATTTCATGCATCTTTGTGTGTGATAGAGGTAGTACAGACACATGATATATGCACATATAGATATTAGACCTCTCCTCTACCCACATCACAATGTACATTTGGGGCATCTAGTTAATTTATCACATATGCTATAGGCTACATATCCTTTACAATAATTTATACATTATGATTATTGAGATTATATACTAATGCTTACACATGTTTATATATATAGTCATATATTTCACAGTGTACTTGATATTCTACATTACATGGCATATTTTGGTAACACATATATGTATGGACTATTATGTCATGACTACAGTGGTTGATTATACTGCATTTATTCACATTGTCACTTTACTGAGTGTATTTAATTACTTTATATTATCTTGTGGAAAATTTTAATATGTTCATTACTTGTTGGCCCCTTTGCCATTATATGTTTAT
This sequence comes from Torreya grandis, assembly GCA_037957365.1. Lineage (NCBI taxonomy): Eukaryota > Viridiplantae > Streptophyta > Pinopsida > Cupressales > Taxaceae > Torreya > Torreya grandis. The sequence continues at coordinate 386,211 of JARHVA010008076.1, forward strand.
TGACATATGAATATGTCATTTCATTTTGATTTTACATAACTTGAACATTCCCATTGTATAAGGTACCTTTGGACCATTAATTTTCATTATATTGAGTTCTCTTGTGTGTGTGCTTCATTTTTTTCTAAGATTATATTGTTACTCTCTAAACATTACCATGATACATGTCATGCTTTTTAGGGATTTTTGTGATCATGTATTACAATATTCATTTATATATCAAATTAAACACATTACTCACATATGATACATGATTCATACAAAATTTATATAGTTAACTTATCTTCCTAAGGTAAGGTGCCTACTAGGTTATATTTCCCTCACCTCATAAGTGGGGCAAATCATTAAGGGCATGTCATAAAGTCATTAATTCCACATGTACATAGTTTCAATATTTGAGTGGGGGAATGTCATAAATATGTGACCTCTAATTCCACTCAATTATTATCAACTTCATATTTTAGTGGGGGAATATCACTAATACATGACATCAACACTTTCGTAATCTTTGATATAGCTACATGATACAAATATACACTTAGGTTAGAATCTTATACATTGTACCAATTTTCATTTATTAAAATTAGATTTTTTCATTTTTTTGACACATATACTTCAATGTTAGTAACATTAGAGGTGAATACGTCATGATTGTGAACCAAAAATTACAAATTATCTAATAATATCTCTAGATTACTATCACCAAGAAGCACCAATTACACTAGATAGTTATCAAACCTTTTATGTCTATAATAGTTGGTTATGTTTATAGTTTGAATTGATTAAATCATTAAACCTTAATGTATCTATAGTTTGGGTTGATTAAATCACCCAACTCATAAAATTTATAGGAGGAGTTGATTAAATAGTACACCCTCACTAGATCAAATATTCACACTCAAATTATGTGATTGAGATTTAGTGATCTCAATGTCCATGTCATAAGTCATATTTATACTATATTGGGGGAATAATACCCTATAATATACCTTTAAAAATATGTATGCTTTATCTTTACACCTCTCTAAGCTTAAATGCTTCAAAATTAAGAATATTTACTAAAAAAATACAAAGGGGAAACATGGTTGCATCCATAGACAAGTGTACTAAATTCTTAATATATTTCATTTCAATCATGTAAATTATTTTTAATTTCATATCTAATATAATATAACATGCTTGTAGCCATAGGTCATGTAATATAAAAAAAATTGAAGTGGGCTCAAGTAAAGGCAAGTTGTGTTTTACACATCTAGGTGTGCATTTTTTTCTTTAAACCCAGTAATTTCATCCTTATATATTAATAAATTAAGGTAAGGGGGGAGGGGGAGAAATTTAGATACTAAAACTAAATATTTATAGCATCTCAGTCTTTTGAATTTGATAGACACCAATTATGTCTCTAACCTTTAGTTCTAGACCTTCCCGTTGTTGAAAATATTGTATTCACCATATCATTGTGCCTCAAGGATTATTTTATAGACCAATCAATATCATTATAATGAGCTAAAAAACTTGTACACTAAATAAATATCAAACCCTGATATGTATCCTTAATTATTAGTTATTTATTCATTCTAATTTTCTATCCTTATGTAAACTACCATTCACAAAGGGACACTAGTGTTGACCCAAGTGTCCAAATCTTTGTTTAGTGTCCAGTACTCAAAATTTATCCAAATTTGAAACTATTCAAAACCTATGGGTTAGCGTCTTTATTTTATTGAACCCCACCTTGAGATATTTTCAAAACATATGATACAAGTCTAAGACATATCACTATTCAAATAGATAATACCAAGAAATCAACCACTAAACCTCATTCAATCAATCACACAAGTGATTTATTCTTCCCTATTCATCCCTATTTATTTATCAGTCATAGGATCCGTCATAAAAAAAGGTCTAAAACATCCAAAGAATAACCCATCATAAATATTTCTCAATTTATAAGATAGACCATTGCATATATATAAATATACCATATTACACAATTATTCACACACCCTCCCACACATAGGAGAGAAAAACATAAGTTAAAGGTCCTAGTTGTAGTATTAGTTATATGGGTAACACTCATTGATAGGAGGGGTCTTTGAGGTCAAATAAACACTAAGACTACTAACCCATTTTTACTAAGTACATCCATTGGGTAAGCAAGGGTGAAGAGCTAGGGTTTGATCAATAATAAGACAATGACAACCTGTATTCTAGATTAGAAAACATCATCATAAATGTGAAAAAAATACAAATGCTAAAGTTGGTTAAATTATGATTTAGTGGTTATTTTTTACCATATAGTAGCATCATAGAACAAATAATAACATTGACATAAGTGTCCCAAGTTCAATGGTAATTTACATAACTATAGAAACATAATTTATAGAATCTAACATCTATCTCATAATCTTGATAATATACACTTATGCCTGTATCCAACCTATATTTGCTTGTCTATAGTAAAACCAACTAATTATCATTTCTCTTTCATATTTTAATCAATTAAACATATTAAAAAAATATTACTTTCTATATTTAGCATATTTTAGTTTTATAATTTAGATTATTCATTTATTTGAGTTTGCAATTCACTAGCATGCTATAAAATAGTTCATCACCATTTTGCTTAATATTTTTATATATTAATAACCTTATCCCCACAAGTATATGTTTAGTGTTAAACATTCATATGCCCATGTAAACTTATATCCTCACATACCATAAAAGAGGATGAAACTACTTGTTCTTATGGTGTAACTTTCTAATTAACCTATTGTGCCTTAGAAGATGAACACCTCTTTTTAGGTGTCACTTTGTGATTATAAGTGTAGTGCCACATTGTTATTATGAGTGTACCATGTTATTTGAAACTATATAAATAGGATCATGTGTAAATATATCATGCTCATAGATATCTAGAGATTTTGATTCTTTAATATGGTTATGTTCACTAATAGATGAACAAACTATAATGTATGTTATAATATGTAAACCATGCTCTTGAATATTTTTGTAGATTAATTCATTACCATGTTTCTAAATTATTATGTTAGGTAACTATTCACATCACCCTCACCAAAATGTTTGATTTATTTTGAATTTAAATGAATCAAATTTAAAATTAAATTATAATAATGTACACATATTTAAGTGAAATATAAAATTTTACAGAATAGTAAATTAGCTACAAATAGTTAAATAGGCCTACATATATATATATATATATATATATATATATATATATATATATATATATATATATATATATATGTAAATATCTATTAAAAAATATTATGCAGACTATGCAGCCTAATTATGACTAGAAATTCATTTAAAATACCTATAAACTATCTTTTACCCAAAAAATGAATTTAAATTTCACTAGGACAAGTTCATGAAATAAATACAAGGGTGCACTATGGCCTTGTTTATTGACTATGATTACATCATGTTTATAAATATTCCTAATTTATCAATATGGGTATATGTGACTACCTATGAGGGTTTAATGATTAGTATTATCTCTTGATTTACCATGTGGAAGACCTAAAAAACATAAAACCCTTATCCTACATAATAAAATAAGTAAATATCAAATTCCAAAAGGTGGGAATATGATTACAGTAATAACCAAGCTACCCTCATAAACCATTTGTAATATAAGTGTTTAATACATAGTCCAAATGAGTATAAGGTTTATCTAGTTATCCCTCATAGGGTGGGTATGTGATCCATGATTATGAAAATGTATGACTATAGCTATAATGTTGATTGAAATCATTAATAATGGATACAATTGACATGGAATAAAATATATTCAAACCTAGCCTATCATTATTAGGATGTATAAGAATTAAAATTTGAAGAAATAATTATCTTTTACTTAGCATGCATTTAAATTTCCAAGTGATTTCTAGATCTATTTTTACAAGTATTGATGTGCTTATTTAGGGGAAATTTAAAATATTTCCACTAACCAACATTTCTAAAAGTGTGAGAAGTGGAAATAATTTTCTTTAAATTTAAAAATTTATTCTTAGAATGTGGGGTACAAGGTTGCACTAGTGGACACAACCATAGTACAAGCCCATCTGACGCAGCATTGTCTTATAGAATAAGGAAACTTTTTGATGGAAAAATTATGACATGTGTATATATGTATATTAAGGACATATAAATCATGTTCTAAGTAATATAAATATAATTTATAGTGTAGTATATAGTTTTATAGGGATTATAAATTAGCAGAATCATGAATAGGCCAAGGGAGGTAAGGATGTCAAGATTAAAAATTGTCAATAATTTAATCATTAATTTTATGTGTATAAAGAATGAGATATTAATATTGTGAATATGGTGAAGGATTTTAAATAAAAGGGATACATTTTTCATTATCTTACACTTTTTTGACAACTCTAATTTTAAAAATAACTATGACAAGATTTGTTTGAGGATTTAGAGTATGTTGGTTTAATAGATTTGGATGAAATTATGTGACTATTAAATTTAATTTAAGGATAGATGGATTAAATTAAGTTATGGAATTCTATACCGAGGATTGTTTATAAATTTAAATTGATATGGAATCTATATGTGATTTTAGATTTGAAAATGAGTCTATATGTTGTGAATGTTACTTCTCTATGCTAATCCTATGTATATAATATGTATATTTGTTTGATTTTTTGGGTATTAAAATTATTTCATTAAATACTTTTCATGATTAGAATGATAATTTGTGTCTATGATTATTATAAATACTTATTGATTATGACATATTGTCTTAGAGGTTCATATTCTAAGTACTCTAAGTGAATTTATTTGACATTATTTTTCAATAGAATAAGAATTCTATGAAATGGTGTTTTTTTAATCTAAATTCATTTTACTCATGTTAACTATGACAGATGTAAAATAAAATATATTGCTTGGTTTCTATAATTTAAAAAGTTTTCTTGGTTATATGAATACAAACAATACCATGTAGATCATATCATTAAATGGTTGTTAATATGCAATGTGATAAATGTGGGATGCTCACAAAAAATTTCAATAATATAAAATAGGTTTTAATAAAATTGTTGTGTTTGGTTTCTTAACAAATAGATAAAAATCTTAGAATTCTTAATGTCTATTCATTTGGTTATCTCGTAATTTATAACCAATTGATGATAAACTTTTTAAAATACTAGTAAGTAATATAGGGATTAAATAATATGGATATAATTTATTAGGATTTAGAATTTATTTTTCTATGGACATAATGTGATTGAATGAATCTATTTGTCTTTTGGATAGGAACACCTATCAATTAGGTTAGTTCTTGTTTCACTAAGTTCATTTGTAATGGAAATATTGTAATCATATTTGTAATTTATTACTCTATTAAAATGTGGAAAAAATTTAACATATTCATTATGTATTAGTTGTGTTTTTAATTTATAAATACAATATAGAGAATTATTTCATAGCTTATTATCTATTATGATGACTTATAAATATTATTTTTTGAATTTGTCTAAGATCAGACATGCATGTTTTGATATTTTAATGGATCTAATCTATTATACTTAAATTTATGATATTAATTATATTAATTTTTTAATATTAAATATATTTAAGATATAAATAACTTGTGACTTGTTTCCTTCACTTAATAACTATAAGGAAATGAGTGATATCATAGTATAATTGTACTTAAAATTGTTTTATAACTCATAGCTTTCCAACCAACTCTATAAATAAAATGATTTATAAATGTTTGAATGATTACTTGAATGAATTTTAGGTTTTTAAGATAGAATAATATTTGTTATAATTTAGGTAAACATTTGAGACCTAAGTTTACAACTTTGAGATCACTCTTATCTGGGATCCTAGTTCAAAATATATTTATCGAAGTAAACTATGATAATTAAAGTTGGCATTATTCACTTAAAATAATATATGGATTACTAATTTATTATATGGATTTATGTTGGTAATTCATAATTATACATTTATATGATATTATAAACCATAAATTAATTTTAATTAATATGTATGTGACTAGACATGGGAATAGTTAGATTCCAAAATGATTATGCTTGTTACTCTGTATTAAGCTATAGTTAAAAGGTTGGTTTGATGAAACAATGTTGAGTTAAGTATGTGTCATAATGGTATACTTTATTTAGTTAACACACATTTATATTTTATGTAAGTGTGATCAAACATTACCATTATTGGTTACTAAAAAATGTGTTGGATTTTTTAGGATATAATAGTGGTATTATAACCCAATTTATACCCTAATAAATTCTATGGAAACTGATTTGCATAATGTTATCTTATGTATCTCAGTATCATGAGAACATGAAATAAAAATTTAAGGTTGAATACAACCATAGAATAATTAATAGAGGAATGAGGGAAATTATGAATGTATGAAGAGATGAATCCCCTCATGTTATTGGAATTACAATGTTAATATAATTAAAGATAATATGGATATTAATTCATCGATGTGAAATGATGAAATTATAGCTTGTATTCTTGGGGTGCTGAATAACATTAAAGAATTAAAAAAGGCTCAAGAAAATAAGCTAGAAATTTTGGAAGGCAACAATAAAAACCAATTCAAAAATAATCATATAGAAGTTGAGAATAATATTTCATAATTTATGGATAAACTTGATACTTTTATCAAGATGCTAAATAAAATTACACCCCCCATTTATGCTATGGAATAATATGGTTATGTTGTTGAAGCATGAATTGGGATTTTATATCAGTATTTGACCTTCTCTAACATGAACACTAATGTGAAATCTTGGATTGGTTCCTATTAGTTGGTAGGTGATGCCATATTGTTGTGGAAACATATTTATTAGCTCATAAAATATGAACCCTTAAATCTCACTTAGGAAACCTTTGAGAGGAATTTATAGAATATGTATTTAAATGATAATCACCAACAGCAAAAGATTATTTTTTTTTTAAACAAAATAATTTGAATGTTACTAAACTTGAGAATAAGATCCTTAGTATTATGTGTTATGTTAATTACATATATAATGAGAAGACAAAAAAAACTAAGTTTAGATTTGGCTTATATGATGTCTTGATCCACGATGTAAACAAGATGAATCCCTACACTTTTTTTGTTTTTTATTATTCTAATTAGGTTGGTTAACAATAGATTTATTCTCTAAAGGCTATACATGAATACAAAATAGTAGACTAAAATATAAGTCATATATTACACATGTTGGAAATAATTTCAAGATGGAGGATAGTAAAAATAATATTTTAAAAAATAATAGTAATTGTGGTAGATTTCAAAACTAGAGTAAAGGTTCAAAACTCAAAATTTACCAAGGCATTTCAATTTAAACAAAATTAAAACATAAGCTACTCATCATGGTAAAATAACTATTGATAATATGGTCCCATAGCCTCCATAAGTAGCCATAATGTTTTTAATATGGTGATAATCATGACAAGAAATATTTTCCTAAGATATGAAGCATCTAACATACCAATCACAGACTGTATGCAATGGTTGACAATTGAGATGCATATTTACAATTTGTCCCAATTTAAACTTGAGGTAAGCTTTATGGGTTTTACATGGATATTCTAATTTTAATAATAAAAATATAGTTTCACTTATTATTTCTATTATTGGTAATTTTAAATTTAAACCCACTAGAAAAGATAAGGGTGAGAGGTATATTTTGACATAGGAAAGAGAATTCTCATTTTTAAATATATGGAAAAAATTGAAACTGATCTATGTGTATTTGAGACCAAGTTGAGTATATTCATAACACATTTGGGTCTTATGGAAAAAAAATCAATATGTACTTTATTTTTATAAGGTACAATGCATTGAATATTTTGGAAATCTAATAGAAATTTAGGCTATATTAGGACCTATTTCCTAAAAAACTCCATCATGGTAGTTCATAAATATTTAGCCACTAGAGCATTTAGAATCTTAGAACCTAAAGATATATTTTTAAGAAAAATACCATATTTTAATAGTACTGTTAAAAAATGGACACAAGAAATACAAAATTGAGAAAGATTTCTACAAGACTTCACTTAATAGACAATAGAATACTAATGACAACCTAGAAAACTCTAGGATAACTATACCATATATCAATGGTGTTTCATAAAAAATAACTAGAAAAATAATGATAGTGGGTTTGAAAATGTATTTAAAACCTTAACACATTATTCATAGTAGTATTGATCCATCAAAAAATCCATTAGATCCGAAGGGTCAAAAAGTAGTATTTATCATTCGTTGTTGATGTGGTAAGTCTTATGAGGTGGAGACAAGAATATTTTTACACACAAGACTTAAATAACATGCAAAATATATTCTTATCTTTTATATTAATACCTTTACACTTGTTTAACATTATCATACTAAAAAAATTTATGTATAAATAGAAGTAATAAATATGTTCCTTAGATAGGAAAATTATTTAAAAATAAAAATGAGGGAATCTATTGAAATTGTAAAAATACATGTCGACTTAAATAGAAATAATGGACTTGACATTGATAGATCTTGGAGATAAATTTTGAGTTATTAATTAAAGATAAACAATAATATCCAATTGGGATCAACCTTTATAAATTTTGTGATATTAAACCATACAATGACTTACATTTATTTAAATTGTGTTATTAATGAATGTCCTTTGGTGAGGTGACCATTTTAAACAAGATATTGGAACAAATAAGATTTCATACTATTTAGGATGGTTTCTTGAATTATTTTTTCCTTGCATCAACTTCATCATTCAATTTTCTATGAATGTGGATAAATGTATTGAATCAAAAACATCATATTTAATTAAAATCAACATGTATATACCATAAACCCATAAACTAAACTCTATCATCTATTTATCTAAATAAGGTAGCTCTTAAAGGTTTTAGGATATATAATATTTAATGTAAATATGTTTATAAAGATAAAGAGTGTCAATTAACATTCCTTTCAATATTATAAGAATTCAAGCATGTATTTCCCAAAGAAATTATAGTATTACCAACTATAATGGAGTTTCACATATAACTTGAAATTGTGCTTGGATCTACACCGACATGTAAAGAAAATATTAAATGAATGTGATAGATATGAAAGATATTATTGTCTAATTTCAAGGTCTCTTTAGTAATTCACTAATAAGACCAAGTTTTTCACCTTGGGATGCTATTATTATCTTCATGAAAAAATACAGATAAAACATTAAGATTTTACTAAATTTAGGATGTTGAATAAAGTCATAATATAAAACAAGTACCATTTACTTAGAACTATTTTTTATCATATTAAAGCTGTGGAATTTTTAACTAAGATTGACTTAAATTTGGGTACCATAAAATTAAAATAAATAAATAATATGTGTATAATATTACATTTAGAAATTATTGTCTCTAATAGGAGTTCATCTTCATGTCCATAAGAATGAACAATGTATAAGTGGAATTAATGAATTTAAAAAACTATGTGTTTAGAGATATTTTGGATCAGTTTGTTCTAATATTTTCCAATGATATTCTAGTTTATTTTAAGAATGAATTTGAACATGAACAATAGTTATGTTTAATACTATAAAGGCTAGGCCATCATAAGCTTTGTGTTAAGGTTTCTAAATGCTCCTTTTATAAATCTAAGATTTAATATTTATATCATATAATTTAAAAATAGGGTCTTTAAATTGATTTAAACAAGATCAAATACATCAAGGAGTGGCCTTTTCATAAACATGTTCATGAAATGTGAAGATTCATGGGGTTGGATAGTTAATACTATAAATTTTATGATTTTATTTCTAGATTTTCTAATCCATTCACTTCCTTGTATCATAAATGGAAGTAATTTGTTTAGGTAGCTGACTGTGAGGAAGATTTATAAAATTTCAAGGAACTATTGTCTATTACACCTATGTTGATTATTCAAGAGCCTAATGAAAACTTTGAAAATTTAGGATGCACAAATTAAGAGGTTTATTATAATTATGACCAAAAATGGTAGAGTGATTACTTTTAAGTATAAAAAACTCAAGGAAAATGAAAATAATTACCCCACTCATGATATAGAATTAATAGTAGTCGTCCATACATTCAAGTACTGGAAAACTTTTATTTTACAAAAATAAAAATAAATTGAAATCATACCATCACAATCTTAAACATATGTATTTTATAGATTATTTGAACCCAAGGCAATGAAGATGGATTCAATTGGTAAACAGTTTTGAGATAAAAAAATTGTATGCCAAAGCTATGGAAAATGGTGTTTCTGATGCACTCAATAAATGCATTTATCTTTCTAAATAGTCAATTTTAAGTTCTATATTTAGAAATTATGTGCTGTAATATCCTTTACTTGAAGTATTTTAAAACAAATTTATGAAAAATTATCAAAAATACTTAAGGATGAAACTTTTTTCTATTTATTCTTTAGACTCACATAAAAATTTATTCATCAATGATACATATATGTTCATAATTTTATAAACATTATGGATTAATTACTAGATAAAGTGCATAATACACCTAATTTTACTCTTTTTGGTGTCATTAATATGACACATGAACTAAAAATGATCTATGCTTTGTTTGGTTAAATAATTATTTCTTTAATTATATGAAAAAATGCTTGAAATTCTAAATGATTTAAACTTGAGAATTATAATGTAGGTGGTTTTAATTATCATCGTTTCATACCTAAGGCTAAATGTTATGTAATTTTAATTCATTCCATATCAATATTTCCAAAACCTCAAGGTTGAAATGAAACTATTTTGGCGGTGATTGATAATTTCATCCAGGTTATAGATTCTACTATAGGAATATTAATGATGATGCCCCTACTTTTCTCTAATATATTTATGAATGAAATAATTCATCTTTGTAGAGTTGCTAAGGTTATCATATATAGTTGAGATATGTTTTTACCTTTGGGTTTGGTTGTACCTTGACTGCTACATTTGAACTTGATTGAATTCTATTTCTACATACTACCTTGAAATGGATGGTAATATTGAAAGATTGAATCACATGATCGAATATATCTAGTAAGGTATGTAATGGATCAACAACTTAATTCGTAAGATTACATCATATTAGTTTATTTTTATTACAATAATACTTATGAATAATTATCAATATGGATCCTTTCAAATTGTTTTAGGGGCATAAATGTTGGAATCCCCTTAGCTAGGAATGATTAAAAAATAGGGTTATTTCAGCACCAAAAAAAATGCATGATTATGGTACCTAAATGGCTCATATATATCAAATATTGAAGGATACCTATAACACACATACTATCTATGTATAATTGAAACAAAAAAATAATTAATTTGAAAAATATTTTATAAGAGTTACACCTCAAATGTGTTCCATCAAGTTTTAAAAAGTTTCTAAATTAACTCAATTCTTTTTCAATCCATTTAGAATTATGTAAAAGACCAGTCCCATTTATTATCATGTAGATCTTCCTCCTTATCTATCTAGGATTCATGGTATGTTTCATAATGATTTATTAATAAATTGTGTTTTTAATCAATTTCATATCTTGGATTGGAACAAACTTTAGATAGCAGATGAGTAGACATTTCAACTAGATCTTGTTAATATTCTTGTCCCTCACATTATTGAACTACTAATATAAGATAATCAACAATTATTTGTCTAATAAGATCAACTAAGTGGTTGAATATATACTAAGGAAGATGAATACATTTTTTAGAAATGATAGCCTCACTTTATTGTGTAGGAAACATGATAGTACCTCATTTAAGGGGGTGTGGAAGTCATATCATAATTTTATCCTCAAGATAACTATGCATTCAACACCACTATAATAATACTTGATTGTTTTATTTCTTGGTTAGACTTGTTATTTTTTTATTGAATTGTGCATTTTTTTAATAAAATATTTGAATTTAATCAATTTTACTGATTTAAATTTATTACTTAACTACTTGTAATTATTTACTTTCAAATGTTTATGAACTTACAATAATCTATATCTCTTTTTTCATTTAGGTACTACTAATTTTTTTATGTTTATTTTAGGAGGTATTGTCTGATGAGGATAAATAAGGCATGGTGGTGAAGGATTATGAAAATCAAAACATGCTTTGAAAGATAGGTGTATGTGACTGTGTAGTAATGAGAGAGATAACTTTACACATTTTTTCATTGTTTCTAGTTTCATGATATGTTAGAATTATAATGTGTGTATCCCATTTTATGTTTTCTATTATTGTCGTATACTCTTATGGTTTTAATTTATTGATTAATTATTTTGATTAGTAGTGTTTCAAAATAAGCCACTACTACTTTATAGAATGGAAGTGACTTTGGATACACCTCCTATGAATTCTTGGTCACAAGAATGGATTACATGTGTTGGGCATGCTTTGAGTCCTTTTCAAGTGTATAGGGATAATAAAATAGTATTACACACCACATAAGTTCATTTTGTGTTTAAAATGATTTATTATGTATAAAATGAATTTATAGTGGTAGTATACTTTAGGATTTATATTATGTCTTACATTTCTTATAGTTGAGAGGGAACAATTAGGTGCATAGTTCATAAAGATAATACCATGACATGGTCATGGAGCTTGAATTTAAAATTTTGTTTATTATATACAAATATTTAAATGTGTTTTAAAATTATTGAAAGGAAATAACATGCCACAAAGGGAATTGAACACAATGATATAAGAGTATAGAAATAAAGAGTGGAGAGGGATAAAATAGAATGGAGAGAAAATAGAGAAAGAAATTAAGGAAAACCCATACCATGTATACTATGGATAAAAGAGGAGTGGGATAATGGTGGATTAATGGTGAATTTGATTTTTTAAATATCTAAAATCATAGTTTTTCTCAGTGAATTTATTTGATAAATTTTTGTATGGATATTTAAAGGACTTACAAAGATTTTAGGAACACAGAAAATAAAAAAAGGAAAGGAGAAGTAAAACATGTTTTGCATTTTTTTGGATTTTAGGCAATAATTAAGTTTTGTTATTTCATTTTATGTCTTAAATATAGATATTTTATATTGTTTAATTATAAAATTTTCTTACCCTGTGCATTTTTTGGATATTCATGGAGCATTAGGTGGTGAAGTTAAGAGCGTGGGAGCTTTGTCAAGGTATCTAGTGTGTTTCAATATCCCTCTGCCTTAATCATATTCCTTAAGTGATACTCACTATGTATCTACATCCATAAGACTATTTATATATTATTTTTTTTGTGTTTAAGAATAATTATATTTGATTATGTATTTTATGATTAAAATGTAAAAAATTGTAGTTTTATTCTTGACCTTCCTCAAATATATCAGAGAAATCCACAGATGTTCTGAATCAAAAAGTGTATCAATGAGAAATGTGAGACATGAATTACATGACAGCAATACTAAACACACACATACAACCTACAAATTATGAATAATAATGAGATAAAATGCAAAAGACATAAAATGGCTCCAACTCAATACAATCAAATATAACAATGAAATTGATGTAGATATAGGAGGTGAATTTATAACCTCCTCCAAGAATAAAGTTAACCTCTACCTAGAATAGTGGCAACTTTCATACCGAAAATATCTAGTCAACAAAAAATTTGTCAAGGGTGGAAACTACCATTAGCTAAAATAGTGTGGTTAAGTGTCCACCTAAGTAAACATATCTCATAAGTGTAGCTAAACTCCAAGTGAGGTGGAATATATTGAGTAGGATAATACAAATAAATTAAGGAAAATAAATCCTACACTAACACTCCCACATAAGCACAACTTAGGTGGGTGAAAAAAATATGGGTCCCAACAACTAGGCCTAATCAGGTACCCATGTACAATACTATCTCTCATAACATTAAGAAAAAGAGAAAACCTAAAGGAAAAAACTCCCCATAAAAATAAATAAATGAAGTGAGGAGCCTAGAAGTATATAATGAGATCATATGGTCCAAAGTATATATCATGTGTCTACACATATAAAAAGATATGGACATGAGAAGTTAGCCTTTCTAGAAGATAAGTAAGGTTTCCATATTTGGTCACTTTTTCACAAGTTAAAATTCAAGCAAGATCGATGGTGTGAGTTTCTCCAAGAAGTCAGTAAGCAATAAGATGAGGACAAGTATATGATTTTTAACAATTAACCAAAGGTAAAGGATAAGGATGTAATGGTGACTAGGTTTTTATACAGATTAATCAAGAATTGAGCATTGATAGTTAAATAATTGGACTTGGTTGATCCATAGAGGTTGATGGTGCATATTGAGTCAACATAATAAGGGTACATGAGATGAGGTCATAGTCATTGAGGCTTGATGTTTGTAAATTGGTGCCTATGTTTTAAAGATTTAAAAAGATTAATGGTGCATGTTCAACTTAAAAATGGAGGACACGAGATGCAATCATTATGTTTAAAGTTTAATTGTGACTATTTTCTTTTGAATATTTGAATTTACAAAGGAAAAATTAGTGTTTGGTTTTTGGTACATAGATTTCGATCTAGGTAGAATTTTATAGTGCATTAAAAAATGAGCTTGTAGAGGACTTCAAGGCACATTTTAAAATATAGATTTGAATATTTTGAAGTGTGTCATACATAGTTATGAAGATTTAAATTTGACTATGTTTTTGTATATGTTCTTCAAGTGACACAAGAAGGATGTTTGAGCTTCTATTTACATTATTTTAATGTATCATGATGACTTAGATATTTGGGAGTGTTTTATACTCCATGATAATTCTATATATGGTATTTTTAGGTTTTACCGATTTATATTTTTTATGAACAAAGGTAAAGAAGTTGACTATGTGTTTATGTATAATGTCACTATGCACCAGTTTAGTGTTTGAGTTTGTTTGAGCATATGTAGCTGTGAGAAAAGTTGACTATGATAATTTGAGGATGTTTAAGGAGACATAAGGAGTGGAATCATGTGTTTAAAATTGGTCATGTGTTTTTGTCTTACTCTATAGTGTGCTAAATGGGTTAATAAGTCTTCATGAGACCTATAAGAACTATAAGGGAGTTATTAAAAGGTGTACATGCTTAAGGGTGACCCATAGTTGCTATGGATGACATATGAAGATTATTTTTAAGTCATGTCTTGATGTGAAATATGCATTAAGGATTAAGGCATGCCTAATGGCCAACCAAGATACTAATGATTATGATTGCACTATAAATAGTGAAACCAAATGTGTTGATTTCTAGACTTGTAAGAATTGAATGACAAAATGTGAGTGTGGATCTAAGAGAAGGAGATAAAATTTGAAAGATAAGTTATAGGTTATGGAGGAAAAACAAGAGAGAAGATCATTAGACATTATACTATGAGCAAGGTGTTGAAGGTGATCATATAGGTTATTAGACCTAATAAGCCTAGAAGAGGCAATATGGTTGAGTAGGTTCACGAGGCTATTTGAGAGATACTTGGGAGAGATTTGAGAGAGGATTATGTGTGTGAATTTGGAAGTGAATGAGGGGTAGATTTCCCTATGGATTAATGGATGAATATATTGATTTGAGGACTATTTATATGACTTATTGGTCATAATTATATTGCAAGAATAATGCTCTTATAGATTGAGTGTGATCAAAGGTGAAGAGTGATAAGCAGAGGTCCATCATAAGTTTTTTTTTATAGTTAGTCCAAAGTTGGATGTGTTCATAGTTTTTATTATGGAATATCATCATATAAGTTGGTTACATCCTCCTTATAAAGTGAAACTTGCTAAAAGTATGGTTATTGTTGCAACTCATCTAGATAGGTGTTGTAGCACCTTGTGGGATTGTAGACTCACTAAATAGGGAATTTAGTTCCTTGATTAGTTTCATAAGGTTTAAATTGGTTATTTTTATTTTAAGATAGGATTCCAATTGTAGGTTCTAGTGGGTTTTATTCCCATAGAGTTTTTCCTATGTATGCCATGTGTTATGTTATTGATCTTGTATTGTCTCTCTTACTCATTTCTATGAATGATGTGTACGCTTTATTAATGTTCATGGTAACTTATTAAGTATTTGTAAAGATCAAAATTTGAGTTGGATTATTTGGGCTCACTGATTCACCCCTCCCCCCTATCTTAGTGATTGTACCTCTAACAATTAGGGGGATGAAAATTCTTATTATTACTATAAATATTTATAATTTATATCAAGGAGTGGATTTAAATGTGGAAACCAACGCATAAAATATTTTATGTATTTATAAAGTGTAGTGAAAATATAAATATATGGATAATGAAGTAGGATATGTCATATTTGGTACATATTTTAAAGGTTCCTATTATGGAAGATATGGTATTACTGAATAGATTCTTTAGAATGATCTGATTATATCATGTCAATGTTATTTGTAATCCACTACTCCACAACCTTTACAAGGAAGGAAACCATAAAATTTTGGGTAATTTGATTTTTTATCTTATCCAATATTTTAGTGAAATAAAATAAATAAATAATTTTCATATGGATTCATATTTGATATATAAAATGTGTTATAGACTCCAATTTAGTTCTAGATTATTTAATTACTTGCTTCCATTAGGTAAGAAGCCCATTCACATTATTTTTTGTGTTTCGTATAATAATTTACACAACTCCAATTTCATAAATTTTACAATGAATTTATCTTAATTATTTATGAATCCATTTATTATTCAAAGTGCCATATAAATTATTTCACCATAAGATAAATTATTTAAAAACAATTAATTTGGTTATATTTTTAAGATAGTATAATGCTTAAGATAGATAGAAATTTGAGATCTCATTTATTACCCCTTTAGGTATTTGGACATTTGTTTGTTATTATTATTTAATACCAATTTATCAATATCATTAACCTAATATTGAATCAAAAAAACTAGGCCATGATTTCTAAAGTTACCATCTTCATTATGGAACAGGTATTTCAATACTTTCCACATGGAAAAAATGAGAATATTCACTTCCATAAAAATTTGTAGAGTCTAGTTTTTTTCGATGGGACCCTATGATAAAGGTAAATATATATTTAAATTATATGAATGATAAGAATAATATAAGATAAAATAACTGACCTCATATAGAACATGATATTTTTAGTGATGTCACAGATATCCAACAAGTAATTATGAATTTGGGTGAGGTAGGGGATTATAATCACTCCATAATAATGAAATAAATTGAATCTCTAATATTATGATAAAATCAAGTTATTTAGGATTCTTTGATAAATGATAAATTAATAATTTCAAAATATGAAACTTACTAAGAAATTGATATTATACAATCTAGGGTCATTCAAACAACTCAATTACTTGTTTCCCATATGACTAATCTTGTTTCCTATGTAAATAAAAAAAATTGTTAGTGATACCATATATGATAATTTGTTTAAATATTTTCAAGTACCTATAAATATTTGAAAGGAATTAGTTGAGAAAGTTGTTTTTGTTACTCATAATCTATTTGATTTAACCCCATTGTTAATCACTATCAAGTTTATGCATTCTATGTGTAATTTAATACTTCAATTAATCAAATGTACTTTATTGCCCACTTAATTTCATTAAATTAATGATTTTTAACTATTTTATATAAATCACTCTTAGATTCAATCCATGTGGATCCTATTGATGAAAATGTGATTAAAGATTTAGATAAATTGAATCCAAAGTCCTTTCCTGATGTTATTGGATGCATCCAAAGGTCACACCAAAAGGATTTAATATTTTTTAGCATAAATTAATGAGCCATGAAATGATTAATATGGTTGTTACAAAATAAATAGAGGTAGAATTTAAATATGAATATAAGAATTTAAAATTAGTCACTACATGTAGAAGAAAGAGAGTATATAATGTTACCCAAACATAGATTTAGAAAAAAAAAATTACATAATCTTACAACCCTCTTTAAGATAAATACCATAAATTTTATGACTATTGATCAAGTAACTAAAAATTATGAATTAAAAAAATTATATAATTTACAAACTAGTTGAAATAAGCCAAATGCATCTTAGAATGTTCTATTTTTATCAATATAAGCATCTATGAATGTGTTTTTAAAAGTTTCAATTTCATTGATTTGAATTATTTAAATTTTTTATAAGTTTGCATGAATATTTATCTTAGGTAAAAGTGATGCAAAATAAATAGAATAATAATAAGATCAAATTATTTGAGGTAAAAAAGAATAACTGATTTCATTAAAAATTCATAGATAAGAAGTGACCTAGTGGAATTCACAAAATTTTAAATAGAGATAGTTGTAAATTTTTAAACCACCATTTATAAGGTTTAAAGTTAATAATAGAAAAATATGACATAATCATTACCCAAATAGAATATTTTGCTAATAAAATCCAAGATTGTTTTCTTTGTTTCTCATTCCTAATATGTATGATAAATAAGTGAAATGATTTTTAAAGTAAAATATTTTTTGCAGACTTTTTGAATGCATAAACTATACATTTTGATTGATACAGTTATTGATGGTTATGTAATTTCCAATTGAATTAATTTTTAATCCATGAATTTTGAATTTTCATAATCTAAAAATGGATGTTGTAGAGGATGTCTAGTAGTTTGAATTCTTGTTTAGGTAGGAGTCATATAATGGTCATGTTTGTAGTGCCTAGATGTAGCAAGGATCCAATAGTGCTCTATGTGAGATCAATGTGGCCTCACATGACCACATTCATAGGACTCACTAGTCATTTAGCCTGCTAGATAATACTTCAAAAATGTTAGGTTTTGCCCTAAATCAACTAGATAATAAATCTATTACCCCCAAAAAATTAAATCCCCATGTTCCTAAACCCTCATGGGATAACATGGTCAAAGGAAAAGGTCTAGTGGGGAAAGTCTCCTCAAGTTTCCATATCTTCCTAGAAGAATATAACAACAAAATTTTAATCCCTTCTCTGGACCCCATAGTGGAATAGACCAATGTGTAGCTCACAAAATCCATTTTAGCTAAGGTCAATAACTACCATCCAAATATTGATGATTTTCAAAAATGTGCTAAATAAAGATGGAAACCAAAAGGTCTTGTGGAGGTGGTTTCCCTAGCCAAGGGCTTCTTCCCGATTAAATTTTCTCTATAATATGATTATATTAAGGCTTTTTTGAAAGGTCCCTAGCTTGTGGGAAAGGCCAGTGTCTCTGTCAAAATATGGAAGGCTAGGTTGAGCCTCAGTAATATATCCATGAATGATGTTCTAGTGTGGGTGATCCTTCCTTAACTCCTATTGGAATATCAGAATTTGGAGGTCATCAATAGGATTTCTAGGGCCCTAGGATAACCTATAAAAATTGACCCAATTACTCTCTCCCATTGAAGGATGGTCACAACCAATTTACACATATTACTACCTACCAAGAAGCCCCTATTTCATGAGATATAGTTAAATTTGAATTACAACATTTGGGTTTAGAACATTGTGTAAAAAATAATGCAATCATTTGTCGATAGTGAAATGTTTCAAGGCATATTCTCTATGAATGTCCAAAAAAGGGCCAAAAATATATTCCATTAACTTAGTAAAGGACCAAAAAAGAGGCATTAAATTTGGATTCATAGCCAAAATTCTCTCTCAAGATTAGCTCTCCTTGAGCCCCCCTAAGCACTTCTCCTTTAGGAAGTCTCAAACGTACCCCTTGTTTTAACAATTTTGTTCCTTTTTTTTATTTGCTGATTCAAAGACCTTATGTGATTTAGGCCACCTAGGAATCCCCTCAGTACACCCCTACCCCCCTCACTTTCTCCTCCCCATCCCTACATATCCATGTGCTTTCCCTAGATCTCCCCTCCCCACTTGTTCTCCCTCATCATCTCTTCTCCCCTTGGCCTCTTACCAAGCTCTAGCCTCCCCTCCTAAGTGTGCTACCTTAACATCAATTATTTTAGGCCTTTTATTTAGCCTAGATCCCCTAACCCTCCCTTGAAATCTATAATATCCCCTTACCTTAGCTCCCTCCACCCCCTTTTCCCCTTACCTAGCCTTTCCTCCTCCCCCTCCCCCCAATCTCCTCTAAATACCTCCTTACCTCCATGTTTTTAGAGTCTATACAAGCCTTCATATAAAAATGCCTCTCTTTGATGGCCTAGAT
This sequence comes from Torreya grandis, assembly GCA_037957365.1. Classification (NCBI taxonomy): domain Eukaryota; kingdom Viridiplantae; phylum Streptophyta; class Pinopsida; order Cupressales; family Taxaceae; genus Torreya; species Torreya grandis. The sequence continues at coordinate 406,372 of JARHVA010008076.1, forward strand.
CACTCCCTCCCTCTTCCCCCTAAGGCACCCCCCTTATCCCCTTTTATGAAATCTCCAGGGCCTTGTAAAGATGAGGGAAAATGTTCTAAATCTCTCTTTCCCTCCCAAGAATTCCTCCTTTATGATGGTTCTACGCTTGTGTTGACAATATTTTGATGTATTATGATGAATTATCTATTTGGGAATATTTTAGACTCCATGAGGATGAGCTATATGGTCTTTGGAGGTTTGACTAATTGATATTTTTACGAACAAAGGTTAAGAAATTTATTTTCTATTTGTTCATAATGTTCCTATACATGAGCTTAGTGTTTGATTTGTTTTATCATATGTAGTGTTTAGAAAACATGATTTTGATCATTTGAGGATGTCAGAGGAGACATAAGGAGTGAACCCATGTGTTTAAAATTGGTCCTATCTTCTTGTCTTACTTGATAGTGTTATAAATGGGTGAATAGTCCTTCATGAGACATATAAGAGCTACAAGGTCCTTATTAAAAGGTGTATCTTCTTAAGGGTGATCCATATATGATATGGTTGACTTATGAAGATTTTTTTGAGTTGTGTCTTGATGTGAGAGATGCCTTATGGATTAAGGCATATATAATAGCCAACCAAGATGGTGATGATCATGATTTCAGTATAAATAGTGAAACCAAATGTGCTGGTTTCTATACTTATAATAATTTAATGAGGAAGTGTGATTTTGGATCCAATCGAAAGAGATAGCATTTGAAAGAGAAGGTATAGGTTAGTGAGGACCAACAAAGAGTAAATAGGATTAAACATTCTAGTCTAATCAATGTGATCATATAGGTCATTGGACTTAATAAGCATAGAAGAGGTAGTATGGGTGAGTATGCTCAAGAGGCTATTTGAGAGACACTTGAGAGAGATTGATCCGGGTAACAATTTAGATGACAATTCGGGTGATGGGTCCACCCCAATTGATGGCAAAACTTCCAGGAGACATAACTTTTGCACTATAGCTCTAATTGACTCAACCGTTTGGACCGTTGGAAAACTAATAATGAGGGAAATGTCGTGAGATGTAATGGAGCTCCACTCAATGAATTTTTACTACTGAAAACCCAATTTAAGGGCCCCAAATTTCAATTTTAGTAGTGTA
>JARHVA010008076.1:412500-470000 GCA_037957365.1 Torreya grandis
CTCCTAAGTGTGTCACCCTACCATCAATTCTTTCAGCCCCTTCCCTAATCTTGGATCTACCTTCCCCTCTATTGAAACCTGGCCCATCCCTTCCCCCCCTATGTATTTCTCTCTATGAGCTCCCTACTCCCTTTCTCTCTATATAACTTGGCCTTTCCCCCTCCCCCTCCCCCAAAATCTCCTTTGGATCCCTCCTTCCCTTCCCACTTTTAGAGTGTATGGAAGCTTTCATATGAAAAATCCCTCTCTTTGATGACTTGGACAACTCCCTCCTTCATCCCCAAAGGCATCCCCCTTCTCCCATTTTTTGAATTCTCTGAGGCCTTGTAAAGATGGGGGAAATGTTAAGAATATCTCTTTCCCTCCCAAGAATTCCACCTGGATGATGGGTTTGTCACTTGTTCTAAAAATAAAATTGGTATGAAAGGGGCCAATATTGGTATTATTCCTAAACTGATGGGTAAATCTCCAAGGATGGTTACAAGAAACTTAAAAACCATAAAATTTATTGCTAAAGGTTCTCAACAAACACTTAAGGTCCATTGTGATAATAAATTAAAATTATTTCATAGAATGTAAGGGGTCTAAATAACCCCAAGAAACAAAGGACCCTTTGTAATATTATCAAGTTCAATCTTTCTATTCTTCTCATTTAGGAAAAAAATGTTTGACTTTATCCTTGAATCCAACATGGCAAAAATATAGAATAATGCCCAAGATCTATCCTCTGAGTCTACAAGCAATTTTTTTGGTCTAATAGTCTTATTTAACCCTAATGTCCTAGGAGGATATCTTCTATGGAATTCCAACAACCAGATTTTGGTTTTGTGTATAGACCTTGATAGCAATGACAAATGGATATTAACCAACATCTATGCTCCAAATTCCAAACCTACTAGGAATCTTCTATTGAAAACCTTATTGTAATTTCAAATGACCTATGTAAATTAGGAATGGATCATCATTGGTGACTTAAACACCATCTCACTCTTGGGGACAAAAAAGGTAGAGTCAATAAACTCATGGATAACATGCTGAAATTCAATAACTTCATTACTAATGTAGGCCTAGTGGATGTTGACCTTAATGGTATTTTGTTCACATGGTCCAACATAAGAATTGGTGAAAGTTTAATCCAAGTCCATATGTATAGGTTTATGATCTCATTAAATTATGATATCCAATTTTATAGTAGCTCTCTTTGTTACCTAGGATAGGGTCTATTCATAATCCCTTGGTGTTTGAAGCAAACAAGATATCTAAACCCAAATATATCCCATTTAAATTCAAAAAAATGTGGTTTCATCACCTCAATCTCATATAATCCATTAAATATTGGTGGAAAGAGCCCATCAAAGGTTATTGCATGTCTATTCTCATGACAAAACTCAACTTTCTCAAAACCAAGTTAAAAATATAAAATAAAGAAGTATTTGGGGACATATTATATAAAAAGGATTTTGAAGTGGAAATTTCAATAATTAAAGAGGTTTATGCCTTTGGTAATTACAATGATCTTATAGATTCTATGGAAAAGGAATTCCTATGTCAAATCCATAACCAAGAAATAAAAGTCTAAATGCTTATGGCTGAAGGAGGGTGATAAGAATAAAAAGTTCTTTAATAATTATGCTTCAAGGCATAGGAATATAAATATAATACCCAAAACACAAATGTAATATTGGACCATTAGCAAAAATGATGAAGATATCTTTTGCCCTACTATAAATTTTTTAGGTACCTACTCTTGGATGAAGGAATACTAGATGACCATCCTATCTCTTCTAATCTCAATAATGTTGATAAAGTATTCATAGTAAATAAAAATGCATCCCTTACCAAGGTTCCCTTGAATGAGGAAATAAATAGTGAAATTTTCTGTATGAAAGGATTCAAGGCATTGGGAGTTGATGGATTCCCTCCTTTTTCATTCCAAAAATTCTAGGGCATTGTCCACTTGGAGGTCGAAGATGCTAGTAGAGAAATTTTCCATTCTAAATCTATTATCAAGGAATTAAAAACACTTTTATTGTAATAATTTTTAAAAATCAAAGTGTAACTAATATCCAATACTTTCAGCCTATTAGCCTATGCAACACCACTTAAAAAATCTGCTCATTTAACTCGGTGAAACACATGCAATCTCTACTTGATAAAATATATGGGGAGAATAAGGGGGATTTTGTAATAGGTAGATAAAAAATGGATAGAAATGTTCAAAATCATTAAGATGTTATTTCCATCTCGAGATCTTCAAGGTAGAGTTGTTTCTCAAGTTAAAAATGTCAAAAGATTATGATCGGGTCTCTTGGCATTTTCTTATGCAAATCTTGGAAACGTTAGGAGTGAATATAGATACAAAGAAAATCATATGGAATTGTATTGCCACTCCAAATTTTTTAGTTGTCATAAATGATGTTCCTAAAGGTTTCTTTTCTACTTCAAGAGGATTAAGACATGGTGACCAACTTTGTTCCTACCTCTTCATAATTTTAATGAAAACCTTGGGAAGAAGCTTGAGGAGTGTTTGCATTCAGGGACTCATTAAAGGTACATTAGTGGCCCTTAATATAGATCTTATCACCCACAAATAGTTTACTAATGACACCATCATCTTAGGAGACACTTTTGTTTAGGAAGTAAATCAATTAAAATTCACTTTAAATAATTATGAAAACGTTTCCAACTAGTGCATTAACTTTCAAAGGAGCTCCATGTTCTTTATTAATACATGACCCCTTCAAAAAAAAAGAATCACCAAAAATTTTCACTATCAAGTGGGAAACCTATCATAAAGCCACCTAGGCATCTAAATTTTTTAAGGAAAAATGGATTATGAACTTTGGAACCCACTAATTGATCACATCCAAATAAAACTAGTAGGTTGGAAGGAACTCCTTCTTACTTAGGTAGGGAAATACCAGCTCCTCAAGGACTCAATCTAGAGTCTTCGTATCTACCAAATGTTTGCTTCTATAATTCCTTCTAAAGTAGCTACTAAAATTTACAAAATTTAAAAAAACTTTCTATGGAGGGGCACTGAAGAAAGATTGAAATATAACCTTATTATTTGGTAAAAAGTTTTCCTTCTAAAAGTTAATGGAGGTCTTGGCCTAAGAAGCATTAAATCCATGAATAGATCCCTATTAGAAAAAATGGGTTGGTGTCTAATAAAATAAAATGGGAATTGAGAAAGAACTATCAAATCCAAATACTTGGAAGGAGTGGAAGTCGATAACTTCCTGTGGCAATAAGGCCTGATAGATGGATCCTCCTTCTAGAAAGCCATAAATAGTTGTAATGATCTCTTAAAGAAAGGTATATTATACCTAATTGACAATGGTGATAAAATTGATTTTTGGAAAGACACCTAGCTATCTCCCACCCCCTTGTACACCTAGAGGATTTGGGAAGGGTATAGACATCTCAAGTAAAGATGTGGATCTAAGATCAAAAATTACTTAGAAATAAAGGATGGTATAAAGTGCTAAAATGTCCTCCCTAGTGATGGACTATCACTGGAAGAATTAGAAGTTATTTGGACCCTCAACTTATCATTAAGATAGATTCATATCCCCTCCATCTATAAGGAAGATGATTGTATCTAGCTAGTGGAAGATAACAGCTCCTACTTGGTGGCCTCATGACATGCCACTGACTTTAATTCAGAAAGAAAATGGAATTTCTAGAAAAATGTTTGGGTAAATTATTTGAATCCCAAAGTTAATTTAATTTTTTTGGATTGAGGCATAGGGCAAAATTTTGATAGTGGACAACCTATCCAAAAGATTACTTATTGTTCCCAATAGATACCCATTTTTTCATATCATAGAAGATTTGGTCCACCAACTATTTCTTACGTGTCCCTTCCACTCAACACTATTCAACTAGTTGATTAGTAGCCTTAACTTGATATGGGTCAAATGGAACAAAGTGTTGGATGTCATTGTCTAATGAAATTCCCTTTGGAATTTCCATTCCCATATCTTCTTTTGGCATCTTTCTCTTCCCCATTGGTTCTAGTGTGTCTAGAAATTTTTTAATGATGAACTTTTTCTTAACAAAAGATACCTGTCGAAAGGAATTTTCCTCCACCTTTTCAAGACCATTTTAGAAAAGTGGAAATATTCCCCCTAAAAGATAAATAACTTGCCTCTCCCTCTAATTTATAAATAATCAAAAATTGGGATATTACATAGGTGTTATGTTCTTCCTCAAAATCTTTAATCTATAAGCAAACTAAATAGAAGGTTTCATTGGAAGTCTAGGTGAAATTGAACTTTGATGGTGCCTCTAAAGGTAATCTAGGTTCTACAGGTGGAGGTGAATTTATAAGTAATTCAAAAGGAGATATGATGGCTACTTATGTGGGTCCTATGGGGACCTAAAAAAACCACCTCATAAAGGCTAAGGTGGTTCTTTGGGGTATACAATTGGCATCTAGAATCAACCAAAATATGATCATTATGGAGGGTGATTAGCTAAATATTATAAATGCCTTAGAAGGGAAAATAATCCCATCTCACACCATCAAAGGCATCATAAATGATGCTAAGCTACTATTGAAGGGCATGTCTTAATTTCAACTTATCCATACCTACAGAGAAGGCAATAAGGTGGTTGATCTCCTTGCAAACATTGGAGTCCAACTCCATATTTTAACTAACTACCATGATGCAATTGGCATCCCTAACAATGTTCTTATTTCCATATAGGTTGAAGGTACTAATGCATATTAAAAACATCATTTATCTACATGTGTATACTCTTATTTTTAAGGGGTGGATCTTAATTAGGTTGATCCATTATTATACCTATAGAAGGGGGCCTAATTATTATAGTATGTCTTTAGAGATCTTCCCAAACTATAGTTACACTTTTAAAATCCACTCCATCATGGAACTTACTCCTACTCACTTTAGATCTATAGACACAAATTCTATAGGAGGCGATAGGGAAAGATTGGAACCCATATCTTGTATGGATGTTCATGGCTAGAAAAAAGTCTGGAAGAAATTAAAATCAGGGGACTCACCAAGTTCATGGTGTGAGTCACGAATCACAATGCAAAGGTTTCCCATGATTTTGTTATGGCTTAGAACAAACATAAAGTGACCATTCATAGAATCATAATCAATATTTTTGAGTAATACATTCGTGAAGTGACCAACATATCCTATGAAGGCACCAAGGCATTCAAAGACAAAATAAATAAATAAGAGCTTATGAAACACTACTTATGGGTGAATGACTTTGTAAAGACTAACAAGAAAGGCTTCCCATAGGCAGATTTCCTATACCATTGGATCAAGATTTGTCTTCAATTCATGTGATACAAGATGCTTGCAGGTAAGTACACTCTTATATTTTCCCAACACTTTCTCATGTTGAATCATTTTATTGGCTACAAAATTAATCTACCTTTATTTATACTTAGGTCCCTCAAAAACACTATTTTTCTACATCAAGTGAATGAATCCAACCATATATTTCACCAAGGGTTGATTCTTATCCTTGTTAATCATGTCCAATCCCTAGATGGTTGGGTGATTTCCCCTTGGGGATCCTTCTCCAAGGAGGACTCCCTAATGTAGGATCCCACCTAGGGATCCCACCAGCCCTCCCAATGCACCCCCCAGGTCATCCTTTCCAAGTCTCCTCCTAATGACCTCCCCCTTTAAGTTTTTCATCCATAAACCTAAGTTGATCTTACTTGAAGTGGGTACCCCAAAAAAGGCTCCCTGTAAATGGAAAACCATTCTGACTGATGAGATGGAAAGAAAAAAAAATTATTTGGAAAAATTTAATTCCAAGGTTTAACAAGTAGGGATGTACCTTACCCAACTCATTCAAGACTAGAATTCTTTGCATAGATAGACTGCATCCAAATTTTAGGATTTTCTTAAGTCTACCCAACCCACCCAATAATCTATCATTTAATTTCTTAAAGCCTTGAGATCCCCCCTGTAAATCCCCCCATGGGGCCCCTCCCAAAGTAGTCTCCCTTGCTGGTAAAAGGACAAAAGTGACTATGTGTGATATTCCCTAGTGAAACTCTTGAAGGTCCTTGGAATGAAACTTAGACAAAGGTTTCTAAGGTAAAGCAAAACATTTCAGTGAATAATGTTGAGGATGTTGAAGACCTATCAGAGGGACATTCCTCCAAAGTTTATTTTTGGTTTCCTATTTTTCTAGCTCTAAATTTAGTACTGTAGTTTTTTGTTATTTTTGTCTTTCATCCTTCTCTTGGCCTATTTAAACTTTAATTACTTCACTTTGGTGGTTCCAAGATCCATATAAAACTTGTTTTTTACCAGATCAAATAAAAAATGAATGTAAAAATGTAAAGACATGTCGATAAGGATCTCAATAATGTTAAAAGATGTGTAACAAGCTAGGAAATCATCTAAACTCAATTGATATCAAGCTATATTACTTATCCATAAAAAATTATGGAAAGAGCATACACACTAATAGGATATACTAAAAAAAGTCATAAGTGATTAAAATAGACGTTCTTGAAGCTGATAAGAGGATTTTAATGTGTTGGGTGATGGATGTACAATATATTTAGGAAGACTTATATTTATATATTAGTTTATTAGTTATAAATTTAATATCATAAGAATCTTAACTTATATTTTTTATTGTGCCTTAAATAAATAGTGGTAGTTAGGAGTTGATAAGTTGTATAAGTTTGAAAAATTATTTGAGATTTTGGTTAGATGTAATTTAAAGATCAATTTTTCATTAATTTATTTATTAAGCTAAAACTTTTTTGTAAATTATTTTAAATATTATCTTTTATTTTTATATTGTTATGATAAATTTGGTGAAGGATAAGTATAAATAATAAAATGAGTGTGATGTTTCATATGACATTTTGATTCTGAATTTGGTGAAAATCTTTGTTGTTGATTTTTTTGTGATAATTTATCTCATCGGTTTCTATCAAACCCTAGCTATGCTATTATTAGTATTGGAATAAGTGATTAATTGTTTATTGAATGCCAATTTATTAACCAATAATATTTTGAACTTTTATTATTAGGTTGGTGGTTGATAATTTGTTTCAAATTTATAATAATTGTGATATTATTTAAGTTAATGTTGTTTAAATAAACAATATTTAAAACATAAATTATTATTATTATTTTCTAAAAATTTAACCCATTTATATTTTTAAATAATATTGGTTTATTTTAAAATAATTATCAAAAATATTAAAATGAAGTACATTTTCTATTATCAATAAATTTTATTATGAAAGTGCAAACTAAATCTATTCACTTATTTGAATATAGAAGTATTTGAATTGTTAATATAAAGAAATTAAAACCATTTTATATTATTTATTTGATATCCTTCATTTATTTTCAAATATATATGTATATAAATACTAAATATAGTCTATACGTTATATTTAGTTACTAACTTTAGAAATTAAGGGCATCTTTGAAAGACTAAGATAACATGTTTGCTAGTCTTCTCAATAAAGTCTAAAATGGGAGAGTCTCTAGTAAACCTCTTAATTTTATGTCAGTTTCAAAACACTCATCAATAGAGACCAAAAATATTTATATTTATATCTATAATTATTCATTTTTTATCATAATTTTTAATCTTTCCATTTATTGAAATTCCAATGTTATTTGGAAGATAAGCATTTAAAATTTTTACTTGATTTTCTACACCATAAACATTTAGTTATAGATTCTTGGAAATGTGGTTCCTATCATATAAATATTTCATATATTGTAATAGTTTACCATTTTATCTTAAATACATTATTAGATATGGGAGTTAGTTAATAAATATTGAAATTCATATCCACTTTCAATAATCCGTAATTGAAATAAGGTTTTCATTCTTTCTTTGATTTTAACATAATTATTTTCTCATTATTAGAAGAATTAACATGTTAATGTTTAACTTTCAATAATAATTTTAGATAAATGTTTCATTTCTAATATCATAATGTCATATTCTACATATGACTTATCCCTTATTCCTATAAGGTATAAGGTATAAACAAAATCATTGAAGCCTTTCAAATAATAAATTTAATTAATATATAATTCCTTAACTATTATCAATTTTAGTTTGACGTGTTTTTTTTTTTATTGAAACCTTGGTTTTTACATAGATTAGATGTAAAAAATGCTCCTTCAGATTAGAGCTAAGGATTCATGGGTATCCATTCTACCAGATTCACTTAGGACATTGTCCTAATGTCATCCCTTTTTTTATCTCATAGGATTTATACCCTGTTGGATGGCTAGGCAACACCTTTTACACCATCATGCTCACCCTTAGACTCTTTTTGTGCACTTTGATTTTCATACCCATAATTAATATATAAATTGACATGACAAATCATAATAATATGAAAATATGTAGATGTATTTTTAAAATGGTATAATATATAAATTGACATGATAAATCATAATAATATGAATATATTAAGATTTATTTTAAAAATGTTATAATTCATTTCTTTTTAATGTAGGTTCATGATCCTTTCTAAATCACTAACTATGCATAAGTCATTATGTTATAAGTTCAACAACTAATTCAAAATATAATCATTGTAATTTGAATATAAATTATAATTAAAACATTAATAATTTTATATTTTGTATAAAAATATATGAGACCAAGTTAAATTATTACACTTAATAGCTCTACCCAATAAGGTAGCCAATATAACTTTACAAGTCAACCAATACATAAACATGCATTTACATTTTATATAGCATATTTCAGCCAAACAATTTTTTTTGTTATTAGTAACCAAATGACTATTTATTTGAATATTACAATCAACAATGATCCAATTTCATAAATGAGTTAGCTCCACCTTAAAACAAACACAGTGAATAATTTTAATAATTAGGTTAACCATCCTCCAACCAATGTTAGCTTCAATACCTTTGTAATGTGATTTGATAGACCCTCCCTCCCTCCCCTAATAAAATTTTACCTTTCCACTTACTCATAATGGAACTACCATACATATGCTTTGGAATGGGAACAAAACCCAATTCAATTATATCTAAGGGTAACAACATTATTTTTTTTAAAAATCAACTTTTAGATACTCAACACTAATTCAACATAATAGAACAAAACTATTTCATAGAAGGTGTGATCAAGTACATAACTGTGTTAATGCAAACATATGCATTCAAATAATATTAAAAATTCCTAATGATACTATTAGGAAGTTACTTTAACCAATCAATAAGCATATTGGTGTATACCAATGTACTAAGCATACATTCATATACTAAAAATTAATTACTAAAGTTATGTAATTCCTAAAACTACTAATACCAACTTTTAGCCTTGACCAAAATCTTAAAATTGACATAAAACCATCTACATTATGACCATGAAAGTAAGCTTAAATATAAATAAGTTTAAATTTCAACATCAATAAGATTGATACAATCTAAGGTAAAAATAATTTAATTCATAATTGAATAATCATCATAGGAAGATTCCATATTGAAACATTTATATAATTATGTGAGCAACAAAACATGAGCTTCGAGCTCATTTCCAAAATTAATAAAATGTAATCTATTTAACGGTAATTTATAAATACTTGTCACATGAATTTTATTTCCATAAATTTGGGACAACTACTATTTCATCATTAATTGAGCTAGGATCATTGCTCTCATGGATTTAAAGTGATAACATTAAATCAATTTATCAAAATAATCTAAATTAAGCAGACGTAGCTTATTGATTATTAGTATTGATGAATATTACCACACATATGGATATTATGTCAATTTGAGTCAACTACGATTGAGAATATGCATAATAATTAAACCCACATAATTTTACTAAATTAAATGCATTTGACTATCCTAAATTATCATATAGTAACTACTTACTTTATGTAAAATATGCTAGTCATATGGTCAATTTAAACTAGGATAAGAAAATAGACAATCATCAAACAATCCTCTAATACTTTAACATGTTATTGATCTTTCAACAACTGTGCTTATGTTTTCCATATTGATGACTTAGATAAATTCATGAAGTTATTCAATGCTTTAGCTATGTCACTTCATACATAAAATCATCTTGCTATAGCATATGCAATGAAGTTATCCTTTTAATTAATGGAAGGCAAGGTCATACAAACTATGATTATTTACCAAAACACATTATAAATTTATTTATTCATCATTAATGACTTGTTAAAATAATTGATTATAAGAATTTTAAAAGAATATAAGGCATATCATCTCACATTAAGATTTGTATTCAATAAATTTTATGAATATTGATAAGTATTAATTTACCATAACAATGTTTAGTAAGACCCACTAACATTAACATGAGTATTAAATAACTTGTTATAACTAGTATTTGTTTTTCTAACCAAGATCATAATCCAAATAAACTCATGAGATTGGGTGTTTCCAAACAAAATATTGGGAATAAAGATAAAATTTAATCATCCATTTTAGGACTATTGGGAGATCAACCCAAGGAATAGTTGTAGGTATTTAGATTCACAATGGAGCTTTCATGGAATAGTCTCAAAGAGATGAGATCCCACCATTGTGGATTCAATTCTGATTGTTTTGAGTTAGTTTCTTGGTTTTGATACTAATGCCAGTGTGTTTCATTTTATCATTATCTAAATAAGGGATAGTTGTTCAAAATCCAAAATAAACACAAAAGATAGGGAGAGGAAAGGGCAGAAAAGAGAAGGTTACTCAAATAAAAATAAAATTTTCAATATGTGATCATGAAAGGTATTATGTCTGCCACCAAACCATTGAATCATAAGTTTAACCACCTCTCAAAATTAATTGAATCAACAGGCAAGTGCCCAAGGAAAGTATGACCAAATGCAATGATTTTAACCCTTATTCTAAATAAGACACAATGACTCAACACTACTTGAACAAATGTTGATCCTAGTAATAGATACCCAAGGCATATATTGTTAATGGGATATTATGTTCAACACATGTGAATCATCCAGACTAGCTAAAGCATAGTCTAAAATTCCATCAACCTTACACATAAAATGCACATATAAATAACCAACATAGTTATTGAATGAATCAAATATGTGTTTAAAAGAAACACCAAAACCCTTTAACATATTCATAAAATCAACATAAATCTATTTATTAAAACCTATAAGGAAAAATGTACATCAAAAAAAGATAAAAAGTAGAGGTGCAACTATTGACAATATTTAGGCAAAGTTTTACTACATAGAATTAATGTCCCTTGGTAGATAGTCTGATCAAATTACAAAGGATGAAAGGTAGGTGTAATATTGGAATAATTCCCATAGAGACTTGATATCCAAAAATATCACGCATTTAACAATATAATTTAAACCTCTTTAAATAGACAATGATAAACCCATTAGACTATTTTTCATGTATATCTATGCTCATGACGCCATAATGTCATTGCAATTGATTTTCATTATTTCTTTAGCTAGTGTATCAAAGTACATGGTAAAAATTGGGCCCAATCCCTAAAATGTATTTAGGAGTTCCCATCACCACTCTATGCTTAACTTAATTTTTAACCATTCTGAATGGGCCCACTAAAAACATGGCAGCTTATTTGGATTAATTATAAGAAGGAATCAATTCTCCATTTTTTCTTAATTACCTAATGATTCATCTCTATTTGACACATGGAGAACTATTAGAGCTTGTTGTGATCCTTGGTGAGATGTTCATCTCTATATGCTTGAGTTCAATACAACCCATAAGTCAAGCTCATATAATTAGAGATGGGATCTTTGATAAAACTAGGTTCCTCATAATGTTTCCATCTAAGATCAAGGTATCCTTACCTCAATATTGCTAAACCTAGGTTATAGACATGCAACATACATCAAGATCAATACATTCATGCTAGGAATTTTTCCAAAGATTCACAAGGGGAAAAAAATAAATTTGCTTAATAATGAATATTAATTGCTTAGTTACTTGGTCTTAAAAATATACTTATGTTTAGAATGTAGTCATCAATTATGCCATGTGTCAACATAAGATTGGTCCCATTATCATTATATAAAAGGGGCCAGGATTACCATTGGGAATACCACATGGATACATGAACATTACCTATTGGCTAATCTATCACCACACTATCCCTAGGCTTGCTTTGTATCTATCACTTTTCACATTATAATTTGATCCCAGATCTATCTACTTTTCTAAGTCATCTATCATGATGTTAGCTCATTCATCTACATTCCCTAGATCTGACATCTCTATTAGGTTTAGAATATTTTTGCATGTGATAGCTAGTTTATTTGGCTTTCCCTAGTTGGGTTAGCCTCACCCAGGCTCTAACATCTCTATAATAACTAGGATATTAGTGATAGGGATAGGAAAGTCCATTTGGTGTTTATTGATAGGCTATGGGCTCTGAAAAGTTTGACAATTCTACTATTGTGGGAGACTGATGGATCCTACTAAATATTTATATCATGGTGAAATGAAATTTTAATAAGTGGCACTATCTAAATTAATTTATATTCTTATGTACTATCATGATTACACAAAGAACCCCAAGACTGCAGAAAAATGGATTTTTTACATGTGGCATCAACCTACTCACCCTATCACTTGTGGCTTATTGTTATCACTTGTCATGTATAAATGGTTTTTGGATGTCAAATCATTACAATTGTGACACTTGAAACCATCTAACTTCTCATTTTCTTGGAGCTTTACTAAAATCACTATCTGTAAGACAATTTTGAATAAAATAAATTAAGTATTTTGAAAAGGTGAAAAAGTGTTGTGTGGCTCCTAAAGGAAGCTAAAGAATAAATTTAGTTACCAAAACCTTTCAAAAAAAAATTCATACCACCGATAATCATGAAATATTTCTATGTCAACCCAAAAAATGTTGAGCACATGTGGCTTAAAGAAAAAAATCACATTCAATAAATTTTGAATTTAAAAACCAAAGGATAAGTAAATTTAATAAAGAAGCTAAGTTCTTTTGAGATATAATGAAGAGGCATGAAAACATACCAAAATAAATCCATTCAAACATAACTTTTTGTCTATTTTATTGAAAATAGCTAAGTCAAAATATGATTTGAATGAAACTTGTAACCAATTTAAATCAAATTCAAGAAATAAAGGAATAAATTGTTAAGGAAAAGTAGTATAAAACTCTTAGAAAGTTAGATAATTTTATAAACCTAAGGTGAAATATCCTTAAAGGAAGGTTCAAATGTGTTTCTAAAACACAAGCAAATAAAGAGGCTAAAACTTAACATATTTATGAAAATTCAGATATTGAAATTAAATCAATCCTAGATGTGAATTAAACTTAAGAACTCACTATGAAAATTTGATTATTCAAATTTAGTTAAAGTAATGGAGCACATTCAGGTTTGAAATCTTCACATCTAGAATGGACTCCCAAGAAGGTTGATTTAAACAATTAATCACAATGACATCCTAAAGGTATAAGATAAAAATCTAGATCAAAAAAGCATCCCATTTTATTCAGAATGAAAATGAGGCATGTTGTGAAATAAAAAATGGTGACTCTTATTGAGAAATTCCCTTGATTATTTCAAGAATCCAAAATTTGTGATTTTTTAAGAAGAAGAAAACATTAGCTAAAAGTTATTACATAGGATAAAACAAAATTCAAAGGGACCAAATTATATGGGAAGAAGTTACACACTAAGACATAAAATTGATAAAACTATTTGTGTGATTAAGTGATTTATTAAAGTAATTTTAATTCACACACAGTAATTTAGATTTGCGTAAGAAAAGAACTGTCAAAGGAAAAATATTTTATAATCTAGGTTGGGGGAAGTGGTTTGGTAATTGATATATTACCATCTGGACATTTATATCCCTAACATAGATACCTTTGGTACCTTATAAATGCCTTCCTCCACTACCAACCAAGATGGAAAGCCTATGGTGGAGGTTCCCAAGATCACCCTTTCAAGGAGAATTTTAGATTTTACAATTTAGCTCGATTCTTTTGAAAGGAGATTTTATAATTTCATCCATAGAGGGTTTCTTGACCAATCCATGAGTATAATTAAATCATCACATTCATGACAACTAGATATAAATAAAAATAAGACCAATGCTACATTTTCCCTTAGATATTTACTTAAGTGCATTAGATGGATCCAAACAAGAAGATGGTTGTTCTAAAATTCACTTGTTCTGGTACAAATCATTGACCTTTAGAAATCAAGAAATGAACAAAGTAACAATAGTAGTTGACATAGGTTATTCAAGAAAATTTATGATTAAAATATTTAAGCACCACCTCATTTACCTTTAAAAAACATCATATTTTATTTATTTGATTAACAAGGGAACCATAGGGAAAAAAAATTTGAGACAAACCCAATCAGCAATAAAAATATAAAACAAATAAAAACAAACCTAAGCTAATAAATAATAGACAATAAAGAGAAACACAAAACAAAATAGGCAAGGAAAAAGAAAATATATTCATAGGAAATGTTCAAGGTAGTACATTATTGAACTAGTTAGACACCTAATTCTTCAAGATTTTGAAAAGGGAAAAGGAAACATCTACTTGCATCTATGTTTTCCTTTATGATGTAAAAAACTATCCCATAAATATTTATCCATGTTCATTTTATATAATTTAATCAAATTTGAAATCTAATTCTAGCTCATCCTTACACAGATTGAGAAAAACATGAGGGATGTGGTTTATAAAATACATCATCCCACACATTATATTTTAGTGAAGGATAGGGTTGGGTATTCATACATACAAAACTAATTGGAAAATCTAACCTAAAAGTGGCATGTTCCTGATGGCAGCTCTTAAATGAGTAGCTTGGCAACTAATTTTGGATATAAATGGATTCTTATGTATCATCCTCATTATTGTACTCATTTCAGGACCCATCGAGTCTTACATATACCAAACATATGCTTTTAGAGAGTGAGCGCTAAAAATGAGTGGGTGTATTAATCACAAAATTATAATCTACCAAATCATCATGAATGTTTACCTCATAATCATGCCAAATAAAAGGAAGGTGTTCAGTTACCTCAACTTCAAAGAATGGAATGTCTATAATTAGATTTATAAAATTTATCAATTTTTCCACATAGATGATTTGATTAATCTCCTATATAGTTTAAGTACTTACACATTCATCCTCATTCAAGATGTCATCAAGCTCATCCCCTGGTGGTATCCATTTGAGTTGGGTATCCCAATAAATCTCATAATCTGAATTAGACTCTTTATTAAATTCATAAATAAATTTAGAATTAGGGTTCATGAAATGATAAAAAAAGTTGCATATCTATTGAAGACACATCATGACAATAAAATTTAGCTTCAAGACTCAACTTAACATGGAAAATCAAATTGGACAAGCCTTCAAATAATTCATCAAAAAGGGGAACCACTTCAAATTTATTATCAAAGACAATGTCAACCTCCCTCTCAACATTGAGTACATGAATATTATCAGGAGTCTAAACTATTAGATTTTTCATATTTAAATATCATGTGATAGATCCATATTTTTCACAATTTACATATTCAAAAATTATAGGCTCATTGTGATTCTCTATGTTCACCAATTAGGTCTAGGAAAACACGCCTCCATTTAGCTAGGTAATCTCATGAATGAGAGAAGTCCAAAAATGGTCAAGGGAAATAATAAAGTTTAGGAGTGTTGAATTATTGATGGGATTAACAAAATTTAATTCCTAATATCCTCATGATAAATATATATCTCTCCCATTTGTTCCTAAGATATAATCTTCATGATACATTGAGTCTTATAAGGTTTCCCTCATAGATGCATAAATCTTAAACATAGAAAATGAGTGATTTGAGATGATGATCCATTCCCTAGATAGATAACCTCATAGACTATTTTTAATAAATGACTCAGTGGGTATATGTTGCAAACTAAATGGGTTATCCCTATGATAAATTATGATATTTTAGGCTTATATAGTACAACTCTTATTTCCTATGCGGTTTGGGCATTCAAATGGATCATGATTAAACTCATGGGTTGTATGTGGTGATACCTATATATTGGTCACATCGTTAATTTAAAAACCATTTTGGAGTAAAAAAGAGATAAGGGCATGGGTTAGTGTAGGAGATGTTTCTATAGAGTTTGAGAACATCATATCATTATTTGGAGTAACATAAATGAATGGTGCTAGGTTGTAAACTCGGGATGGTTGAGTCCATGGGGTATTCAAATTGATAAATTGGATAACACCTAATGTAATCATATTAGATGAATCAAAGTAACATGAATGGCCTTCAGGATTCAATTACATATCTATTAGTATAGCCTCTACATAAGTGGATGACAGATTAGTGACATTAGAGTCCCTCCTTAGAAAAATTAACATACATGGGTCAAGGGAACATTGGTAAATTTCTAATGTTAGGAGGGGATTATGTTTGTAAGTTAGAGTAAGCATATTATAGAGTTTATAAAACTAATCATTGAAGTCACAAATGGGCTCATCTATCTCACTCCTCACAAAGACCAATTATTGATGTAAAATGTTAAAGTCAATCATTTTCACAAATTGGGCAAGGAAGGTGTCTGATAATTAAACCCAAGAAGTTATTTATTTTGATGTCAAATTTAAAAACTAATCAAAATCACCATCAACCAAAGTAAACCATAATAAATTACATCCCACATCTTTAAATTAGATGTTCAAGACTCTCAAATTAGTCTTAAATGAGGTGATGTACTCCTCCATTGTTCAGCTCTATGTAGGATTAATCTTGGGTAAAATTCTCTTCGATATATTATTTAATTCATGGATAACACCAAGGATATTAATGGAAATCTTAGTTATCCAATCCATAAGGACTATTAAGTGGAAGAGGGGATAAGTTACAAACATAAATTAACATTCATAACAAGCTCAAAACTCAATGATTACCTCTCTCTTATGGATATGAAACAAGTTATCTAGGAGCAAGAACCAAGTTCTAGACTAAAATATATTTAAAAAAATAACCAAATTTTCAATAAAATCAAATCAAATCTCCTTCCCAATGCCAATTATTATTCTATGTGTTTGAAGAACATAAAAATGGAGAAAGCATAAAGAAGGGGAAACAAGACTTAATGAAGCAACTAATATTTCAATGGATGGATTCCTACTAATAACTATTATAAACAATAAATGATCCTCCTTCTAGTGCCACCAATCATGTGTTTGAAGCACACAACAATAAAAAAAAGCATAAAAGAGAGACATCAATAATTATCAAAAAAATAACCCTGTTTTTGGTACCAATTGTTGTCCTATCCAAAATCCTACTCCAAAAAATGTAATGATATTGGATGTTTTGAAAGAGAAGAATGTGAACAAGATGGACATTTGTCCTCTATATTAGGACTATTATAATGTCAGTCAAGGGCATGGTTTTAGGTATTTAGCTTCACTATGGAGATTATGTGGAGTAGTCTCTGAGAGATGTGATACCACCATCAAGGATTTATTTCTGATTGCTATGAGTTAATTGATTGGTTTTTTGATAATTTTAGTGTGTTTCATTTTGTCATTTTATAAATCAAGGGGTAGGTAGTTTATGTTCAAAAATAAATATAAAATAGATAGAGACTAAAGGGCATAAAATAGAAGGTTACTGGGATAAAAATAATTTCGTCAATACAAGACCAAGAAAGGTATTTTGTCTACCAAATAACCATTGAGTCATAACTTTAGCAACTACTCAAACTTAATTGAGCCAGTATGAGAGAGTCCAAGGAAATTAGGTTTGAACACAATGAGTTTAATCCTTATTATAAACAAGACAAAATGACTCAACACTACTTAAACAAAGGTTGCTTCCAATAAAAAAATAGCTAATACATATAGTCTTAATGGGAGATTATGTCCAATGCATATAAATCATCTAAACTAGATAGAGCATAGTCTAAAATAATATTAACCTTATACAAAAAATAGATATCAAAATAATTAGAATAAATATTACTTAAATCCATTATTTGTTAAGTATAACCAAAATACTTTCCCAGTTTCATAACATTAATATAAATGTCTTTATTCAAACATGGAAGTAAAAATATACATCAAACACATATACAAATGATAAGTGCAATCCATGATAACATTTTGATAAAGTTTTCCTACATAGAATTATCAACCCTTGGTAAATATTCTGAGCAAAATATAATGGAGGAAAGGTAGCTCAAATCCTAAACTAATTACTGTGGAAACTTGATGGACAAAAGTATCACATGCTTAAAAATAACATTTTAGATTCTTTAAATTGATAATGAATAAACTATTAGATGAGTTATGATGGATATCCATGCCCAAGGTCCCATGATGCATTTTCATATGATTCTCATAATTTCATGAGCTGATGTGTCAAAGTGCATGTGATAAATTGAGACCAATCTACCAATTGCAGTTAGGAGCTCCCACCACCACTCTACACTTAGATTATTTTATATACATTCCTAATGTACCAAATTAAAACATGACACATCATTTGGATTGGCTTTAAGAAGGAATCAATGATCATTTTTCACACCTTAGTTTGATACCTGATATCTCATCAGAGTTGCCTAGGATCCTTGGTGAGATCTTCATCCTTTTGATCTTGAGCTCAATACAACCCCCAAGTCAAAACTAGATACTTTAATATGTTCTCTTCAAGAAAACTAGGATCCTTGTAATTTTTCTATTCAATCTCAATCTAACCTTACCTTCAGCTTGCTAAACAAGGGTTCTAGTAATGCAACATCTTTTGAGTTCACTTCATTCACCCTATGAATTTTGTCCCACATTTTCAAGGGGAAAAAAATAAAATTTATCTATAATGAAGAATGTTAAATAAGATAATATGTATTAAAATATTACTTATGATCATATGTCATTTGTCAACTACACCATATGTCGACACAAGATTAGTTCCCTTAACACATTACAAATGGAGTTAGGATTACCAATGGGACATTCATTTAGATATATCCCATTACAAATTGGCTGATCTCCCACATTATTATCCCTAAGATTTCTCTATAACTTCCACTTATCAAATTACCATTCGATCTTGGATATGTCTACTTTACCCAATCATCTTTCCCGGTGTTAAATCACTCATCATGGGTTCCCTAATTCTAATATCTCTACCATGTTTAGGAGACTATCATATCTAAAAACCTATTTATGTGTTAATCCTTAGTTGAGTCGATCTCTCTAGGATATGACATACTTACTATAACTAAGAGAATGGCCTTGTGACTAACAAAGTCTATTTCATCCTCACTAATTAGATTCATTCTCTAATAAGTCTGAACATTCTACCACTATAGGAGATTGATAGGTCTTACTTCCTATTTATATCATGCTGAAGTGATAATTCACCATGTGTGATTATCTCTCCTAGTCATTATATTGACACAATATTGGTCTTACATAAACTATCCTAGGGCTATAAAATAATGTGATTTTAACACATGGCATCATCCCAATCACCTTCATATTTTTGTATTTTTGATGTCACTACCCATGTATAAATGGTTCAAGGGTGTTATTTTTTTGGTATTATGACATTTGGAAGCATCTCACTACTTTGCTTGTTTGGATCTTGTTGACGCCATTATCTACCAAGAAATTTTGAATAAAATAGATTAATTCTATTGAATAACTAAAAAAGTGTCACATGGATCCAAGTGGAAGTCAAAGAATCAATAAAGTGTTGAAAGCCTTTTACAAAGGGGTTTATACAATTGGGAGTTGTAAAATCTTACCACAATGGACCTAAGATAATGATGAGCACCTATAGGCAAAAGAGATAAAATCCTAGTCAACAAATTTTGAATTTAAAAAGTAAAGGATAAACAAATTTAATAAAATGACTAAGTTATTTTGAAATATAACCAATAGGCATGAAAACATGGTAGAATAAATCCACTCAAACATAATTTATTTTCCATTTTAATGAAGTTAACTAAGGAAAAATATGATTTGAATGAAATATTCAACCAATTTAAATCAAATGCAAGAAAGAATGGACTAAATTGTTAATGAAAAATAGAAAAAGCTCTGAAAAGTTAGATAATTTTAATAAACCTAAGGTAAAATAGCCTATCCTAGGGCTATTAAATAATGTGATTTTAACACATGGCATCATCACACTCACCTTATTATTTTTCTATTTTTGATGTCACTACCCATGTATAAATGGTTCAAGGGTGTCATTTTCTTTGGTATTATGACATTTGGAAGCATCTCACTACTTTGCTTGCTTGGATCTTGTTGATGCCATTATCTAACAAGTAATTTTGAACAAAATAGATTAATTCTATTAAATAACTAAAAAAGTGTCACATGGATCCATGTGGAAGTCAAAGAATCAATTAAGTGTTGAAAGGCTTTTACAAAGGGGTTTATACAATTGGGAGTTGTAAAATCTTACCACAATGGACCTAAGATAATGATGAGCAACTATAGGCAAAAGAGATAAAATCCTAGTCAACAAATTTTGAATTTAAAAAGTAAAGGATAAGAAAATTTAATAAAATGACTAAGTTATTTTGAAATATAACCAATAGGCATGAAAACTCGGTAGAATAAATCCATTCAAACATAATTTATTTTCCATTTTAATATAGTTAACTAAGGAAAAATATGATTTGAATGAAATATGCAACCAATTTAAATCAAATGCAAGAAAGAATGGACTAAATTATTAATAAAAAATAGAAAAAGCTCTGAAAAGTTAGATAATTTTCATAAACCTAAGTTAAAATAGCCTATCCTAGGTCTATAAAATAATGTGATTTTAACACATGGCATCATCCAACTCACCTTCTAATTTTTGTATTTTTGATGTCACTACCCATGTATAAATGGTTCAAGGGTGTCATTTTTTTTGGGAATTATGACGTTTGGAAGCATCTCGCCACTTTGATTGTTTGGATCTTGTTGATGCCATTATCTACCAAGTAATTTTGAATAAAATACATTAATTCTATTGAATAACTAAAAAAGTGTCACATGGATCCAAGTGGAAGTCAAAGAATAAATTAAGTGTTGAAAGCCTTTTACAAAGGGGTTTATACAATTGGGTGTTGTAAAATATTACCACAATGGACCTAAGATAATGATGAGCACCTATAGGCAAAAGAGATAAAATCCTAGTCAACAAATTTTGAATTTAAAAAGTAAAGGATAAGCAAATTTAATAAAATGACTAAGTTATTTTGAAATGTAACCAATAGGCATCAAAACTTGGTAGAATAAATCCATTCAAACATAATTTATTTTCCATTTTAAAGACGTTAACTAAGGAAAAATATGATTTGAATGAAATATGCAACCAATTTAAATCAAATGAAAGAAAGAATGGACTAAATTGTTAATGAAAAATAGAAAAAGCTCTGAAAAGTTAGATAATTTGCATAAACCTAAGGTAAAATAGCCCATCCTAGGGCTATAAAATAATGCAATTTTAACACATGGCATCATCCCACTCACCTTCTTATATTTGAATTTTTGATGTCACTACCCATGTATAAATGGTTCAAGGGTGTCATTTTTTAGGTATTATGACATTTGGAGGCATCTCGCCACTTTGCTTGCTTGGATCTTGTTGATGCCATTATCTACCAAGTAATTTTGAATAAAATAGATTAATTCTACTGAATAACTAAAAAAGTGTCACATGGATCCAAGTGGAAGTCAAAGAATAAATTAAGTGTTGAAATCCTTTTACAAAGGGTTTTATACAATTGGGAGTTGTAAAATCTTACCACAATGGACCTATGATAATGATGAGCACCTATAGGCAAAAGAGATAAAATCCTAGTCAACAAATTTTGAATTTAAAAAGTATAGGATATGCAAATTTAATAAAATGACTAAGTTATTTTGAAATATAACCAATAGGCATGAAAACTCGGTAGAATAAATCCATTCAAACATAATTTATTTTCCATTTTAACGTAGTTAACTAAGGAAAAATATGATTTGAATGAAATATGCAACCAATTTAAATCAAATACAAGAAAGAATGCCCTAAATTATTAATCAAAAATAGAAAAAGTTCTGAAAAGTTAGATAATTTGAATAAACCTAAGGTAAAATAGCCTATCCTAGGGCTATAAAATAATGTGATTTTAACACATGGTATCATCCCACTCACCTTCTTATTTTTGTATTTTTGATGTCACTACCCATGTATAAATGGTTCAAGGGTGTCATTTTTTTTGGGTATTATGACGTTTGGAAGCATCTCACTACTTTTCTTGCTTGGATCTTGTTGATGCCATTATCTACCAAGTAATTTTGAATAAAATACATTAATTCTATTGAATAACTAAAAAAGTGTCACATGGATCCAAGTGGAAGTCAAATAATAAATTAAGTGTTGAAAGCCTTTTACAAAGGGGTTTATACAATTGGGTGTTGTAAAATCTTACCACAATGGACCTAAGATAATGATGAGCACCTATAGGCAAAAGAGATAAAATCCTAGTCAACAAATTTTGAATTTAAAAAAGTAAAGGATAAGTAAATTTAATAAAATGGCTAAGTTATTTTGAAATGTAACCAATAGGCATCAAAACTTGGTAGAATAAATCCATTCAAACATAATTTATTTTCCATTTTAACGAAGTTAACTAAGGAAAAATATGATTTGAATGAAATATGCAACCAATTTAAATCAAATGCAAGAAATAATGGACTAAATTGTTAATGAAAACTAGAAAAAGCTCTGAAAAGTTAGATAATTTGCATAAAACTAAGGTAAAATAGCCTATCCTAGGGTTATAAAATAATGTGATTTTAACACATGGCATCATCCCACTCACATTATTATTTTTGTATTTTTGATGTCACTACCCATGTATAAATGGTTCAAGGGTGTCATTTTTTAGGTATTATGACATTTGGAGGCATCTCGCTACTTTGCTTGCTTGGATCTTGTTGATGCCATTATCTACCATGTAATTTTGAATAAAATAGATTATTTCTATTGAATAACTAAAAAAGTGTCACATGGATCCAAGTGGAAGTCAAAGAATAAATTAAGTGTTGAAAGCCTTTTACAAATGGGTTTATACAATTGGGAGTTGTAAAATCTTACCACAATGGACCTAAGATAATGATGAGCACCAATAGGCAAAAGAGATAAAATCCTAGTCAACAAATTTTGAATTTAAAAAGTAAAGGATAAGAAAATTTAATAAAATGACTAAGTTATTTTGAAATATAACCAATAGGCATGAGAACTTGGTAGAATAAATCCATTCAAACATAATTTATTTTCCATTTTAACGTAGTTAACTAAGGAAAAATATGATTTGAATGAAATATGCAATCAATTTAAATCAAATACAAGAAAGAATGGACTAAATTATTAATCAAAAATAGAAAAAGCTCTGAAAAGTTAGATAATTTGAATAAAACTAAGGTAAAATAGCCTATCCTAGGGCTATAAAATAATGTGATTTTAACACATGGCATCATCCCACTCACCTTCTTATTTTTGTATTTTTGATGTCACTACCCATGTATAAATGGTTCAAGGGTGTCATTTTTTTTGGGTATTATGACGTTTGGAAGCATCTCGCTACTTTGCTTGCTTGGATCTTGTTGATGCCATTATCTACCAAGTAATTTTGAATAAAATACATTAATTCTATTGAATAACTAAAAAAGTGTCACATGGATCCAAGTGGAAGTCAAAGAATAAATTAAGTGTTGAAAGCCTTTTACAAAGGGGTTTATACAATTGGGTGTTGTAAAATCTTACCACAATGGACCTAAGATAATGATGAGCACCTATAGGCAAAAGAGATAAAATCCTAGTCAACAAATTTTGAATTTAAAAAGTAAAGGATAAGCAAATTTAATAAAATGACTAAGTTATTTTGAAATGTAACCAATAGGCATCAAAACTTGGTAGAATAAATCCATTCAAACATAATTTATTTTCCATTTTAACGAAGTTAACTAAGGAAAAATATGATTTGAATGAAATATGCAACCAATTTAAATCAAATGCAAGAAATAATGGTCTAAATTGTTAATGAAAAATAGAAAAAGCTCTGAAAAGTTAGATAATTTGCATAAAACTAAGGTAAAATAGCCTATCCTAGGGCTATAAAATAATGTGATTTTAACACATGGCATCATCCCACTCACCTTATTATTTTTGTATTTCTTATGTCACTATCCATGTATAAATGGTTCAAGGGTGTCATTTTTTAGGTATTATGAAATTTGGAGGCATCTCGCTACTTTGCTTGCTTGGATCTTGTTGAAGCCATTATCTACCAAGTAATTTTGAATAAAATAGATTATTTCTATTGAATAACTAAAAAAGTGTCACATGGATCCAAGTGGAAGTCAAAGAATCAATTAAGTGTTGAAAGCCTTTTACAAATGGGTTTATACAATTGGGAGTTGTAAAATCTTACCACAATGGACCTAAGATAATGATGAGCACCTATAGGCAAAAGAGATAAAATCCTAGTCAACAAATTTTGAATTTAAAAAGTAAAGGATAAGAAAATTTAATAAAATGACTAAGTTATTTTGAAATATAACCAATAGGCATGAGAACTTGGTAGAATAAATCCATTCAAACATAATTTATTTTCCATTTTAACGTAGTTAACTAAGGAAAAATATGATTTGAATGAAATATGCAACCAATTTAAATCAAATACAAGAAAGAATGGACTAAATTATTAATAAAAAATAGAAAAAGCTCTGATAAGTTAGATAATTTGAATAAACCTAAGGTAAAATAGCCTATCCTAGGGCTATAAAATAATGTGATTTTAACACATGGCATCATCCCACTCACCTTCTTATTTTTGTATTTTTGATGTCACTACCCATGTATAAATGGTTCAAGGGTGTCATTTTTTTTGGGTATTATGACGTTTGGAAGCATCTCGCTACTTTGCTTGCTTGGATCTTGTTGATGCCATTATCTACCAAGTAATTTTGAATAAAATACATTAATTCTATTGAATAACTAAAAAAGTGTCACATAGATCCAAGTGGAAGTCAAAGAATAAATTAAGTGTTGAAAGACATTTACAAAGGGGTTTATACAATTGCGTGTTGTAAAATCTTACCACAATGGACCTAAGATAATGATGAGCACCTATAGGCAAAAGAGATAAAATCCTAGTCAACAAATTTTGAATTTAAAAAGTAAAGGATAAGTAAATTTAATAAAATGACTAAGTTATTTTGAAATGTAACCAATAGGCATCAAAACTTGGTAGAATAAATCCATTCAAACATAATTTATTTTCCATTTTAACGAGGTTAACTAAGAAGAAATATGATTTGAATGAAATATGCAACCAATTTAAATCAAATGCAAGAAATAATGGACTAAATTGTTAATGAAAAATAGAAAAAGCTTTGAAAAGTTAGATAATTTGCATAAAACTAACGTAAAATAGCCTATCCTAGGGCTATAAAATAATGTGATTTTAACACATGGCATCATCCCACTCACCTTATTATTTTTGTATTTTTGATGTCACTACCCATGTATAAATGGTTTAAGGGTGTGATTTTTTAGGTATTATGACATTTGGAGGCATCTCGCTACTTTGCTTGCTTGGATCTTGTTGATGCCATTATCTACCAAGTAATTTTGAATAAAATAGATTATTTCTATTGAATAACTAAAAAAGTGTCACATGGATCCAAGTGGAAGTCAAAGAATCAATTAAGTGTTGAAAGCCTTCTACAAATGGGTTTATACAATTGGGAGTTGTAAAATCTTACCACAATGGCCCTAAGATAATGATGAGCACCTATAGGCAAAAGAGATAAAATCCTAGTCAACAAATTTTGAATTTAAAAAGTAAAGGATAAGAAAATTTAATAAAATGACTAAGTTATTTTGAAATATAACCAATAGGCATGAAAACTTGGTAGAATAAATCCATTCAAACATAATTTATTTTCCATTTTAACGTAGTTAACTAAGGAAAAATATGATTTGAATGAAATATGCAACCAATTTAAATCAAATACAAGAAAGAATGGACTAAATTATTAATCAAAAATAATAAAAGCTCTGAAAAGTTAGATAATTTTAATAAACCTAAGGTAAAATAGCCTATCCTAGGGCTATAAAATAATGTGATTTTAACACATGGCATCATCCCACTCACCTTCTTATTTTTCTATTTTTGATGTCACTACCCATGTATAAATGGTTCAAGGGTGTCATTTTTTTTGGGTATTATGACGTTTGGAAGCATCTCGCTACTTTGCTTGATTGGATCTTGTTGATGCCATTATCTACCAAGTAATTTTGAATAAAATACATTAATTCTATTGAATAACTAAAAAAGTGTCACATGGATCCAAGTGGAAGTCAAAGAATAAATTAAGTGTTGAAAGCCTTTTACAAAGGGGTTTATACAATTGGGTGTTGTAAAATCTTACCAAAATGGACCTAAGATAATGATGAGCACCTATAGGCAAAAGAGATAAAATCCTAGTCAACAAATTTTGAATTTAAAAAGTAAAGGATAAGTAAATTTAATAAAATGACTAAGTTATTTTGAAATGTAACCAATAGGCATCAAAACTTGGTAGAATAAATCCATTCAAACATAATTTATTTTCCATTTTAACGAAGTTAACTAAGGAAAAATATGATTTGAATGAAATATTCAACCAATTTAAATCAAATGCAAGAAATAATGGAGTAAATTGTTAATGAAAAATAGAAAAAGCTCTGAAAAGTTAGATAATTTGCATAAAACTAAGGTAAAATAGCCTATCCTAGGGCTATAAAATAATGTGATTTTAACACATGGCATCATCCCACTCACCTTATTATTTTTGTATTTTTGATGTCACTACCCATGTATAAATGGTTCAAGGGTGTCATTTTTTAGGTATTATGACATTTGGAGGCATCTCGCTACTTTGCTTGCTTGGATCTTGTTGATGCCATTATCTACCAAGTAATTTTGAATAAAATAGATTAATTCTACTGAATAACTAAAAAAGTGTCACATGGATCCAAGTGGAAGTCAAAGAATCAATTAAGTGTTGAAATCCTTTTACAAAGGGTTTTATACAATTGGGAGTTGTAAAATCTTACCACAATGGACTTATGATAATGATGAGCACCTATAGGCAAAAGAGATAAAATCCTAGTCAACAAATTTTGAATTTAAAAAGTAAAGGATAAGCAAATTTAATAAAATGACTAAGTTATTTTGAAATATAACCAATAGGCATGAAAACTCGGTAGAATAAATCCATTCAAACATAATTTATTTTCCATTTTAAGGTAGTTAACTAAGGAAAAATATGATTTGAATGAAATATGCAACCAATATAAATCAAATACAAGAAAGAATGGACTAAATTATTAATCAAAAATAGAAAAAGCTCTGAAAAGTTAGATAATTTGAATAAACCTAAGGTAAAATAGCCTATCCTAGGGCTATAAAATAATGTGATTTTAACACATGGCATCATCCCACTCACCTTCTTATTTTTCTATTTTTGATGTCACTACCCATGTATAAATGGTTCAAGGGTGTCACTTTTGTTGGGTATTATGACGTTTGGAAGCATCTCGCTACTTTGCTTGCTTGGATCTTGTTGATGCCATTATCTACCAAGTAATTTTGAATAAAATACATTAATTCTATTGAATAACTAAAAAAGTGTGACATGGATCCAAGTGGAAGTCAAAGAATAAATTAAGTGTTGAAAGCCTTTTACAAAGGGGTTTATACAATTGGGTGTTGTAAAATCTTACCACAATGGACCTAAGATAATGATGAGCAACTACAGGCAAAAGAGATAAAATCCTAGTCAACAAATTTTGAATTTAAAAAGTAAAGGATAAGTAAATTTAATAAAATGACTAAGTTATTTTGAAATGTAACCAATAGGCATCAAAACTTGGTAGAATAAATCCATTCAAACATAATTTATTTTCCATTTTAACGAAGTTAACTAAGGAAAAATATGATTTGAATGAAATATGCAACCAATTTAAATCAAATGCAAGAAATAATGGACTAAATTGTTAATGAAAAATAGAAAAAGCTCTGAAAAGTTAGATAATTTGCATAAAACTAAGGTAAAATAACCTATCCTAGGGCTATAAAATAATGTGATTTTAACACATGGCATCATCCCACTCACCTTATTATTTTTGTATTTTTGATGTCACTACCCATGTATAAATGGTTCAAGGGTGCCATTTTTTAGGTATTATGACGTTTGGAGGCATCTCGCTACTTTGCTTGCTTGGATCTTGTTGATGCCATTATCTACCAAGTAATTTTGAATAAAATAGATTATTTCTATTAAATAACTAAAAAAGTGTCACATGGATCCTAGTGGAAGTCAAAGAATCAATTAAGTTTTCAAAGCCTTTTACAAATGGGTTTATACAATTGGGAGTTGTAAAATCTTACCACAATGGACCTAAGATAATGATGAGCACCTATAGGCAAAAGAGATAAAATCCTAGTCAACAAATTTTGAATTTAAAAATTAAAGGATAAGAAAATTTAATAAAATGACTAAGTTATTTTGAAATATAACCAATAGGCATGAAAATTTGGTAGAATAAATCCATTCAAACATAATTTATTTTCCATTTTAACGTAGTTAACTAAGGAAAAATATGATTTGAATGAAATATGCAACAAATTTGAATCAAATGCAAGAAAGAATGGACTAAATTATTAATAAAAAATAGAAAAAGCTCTGAAAAGTTAGATAATTTTCATAAACCTAAGGTAAAATAGCCTATCCTAG
Organism: Torreya grandis; assembly: GCA_037957365.1. Taxonomy (NCBI): domain Eukaryota; kingdom Viridiplantae; phylum Streptophyta; class Pinopsida; order Cupressales; family Taxaceae; genus Torreya; species Torreya grandis. Next base: position 441,357 of record JARHVA010008076.1, read on the forward strand.
GGCTATAAAATAATGTGATTTTAACACATGGCATCATCCCACTCACCTTCTTATTTTTGTATTTTTGATGTCACTACCCATGTGTAAATCGTTCAAGGGTGTCATTTTTTTTTGGGTATTATGACATTTGGAAGCATCTCACTTCTTTGCTTTCTTGGATCTTGTTGATGACATTATCTACCAAGAAATTTTGAATAAAATAGATTAATTCTATTGAATAACTAAAAAATTGTCACATGGATCCAAGTGGAAGTCAAAGAATCAATTAAGTGTTGAAAGCCTTTTATAAAAGGGTTTATACAATTGGGAGGTGTAAAATCTTACCACAATGGACCTAAGATAATGATGTGCACCTATAGGCAAAAGAGATAAAATCCTAGTCAACAAATTTTGAATTCAAAAAGTAAAGGATAAGTAAATTTAATAAAATGACTAAGTTATTTTGAAATATAACCAATAGGGATGAAAACTTGGTAGAATAAATCCATTCAAACATAATTTGTTTTCCATTTTAACGTAGTTAACTAAGGAAAACTATGATTTGAATGAAATATGAAACCAATTTAAATCAAATGCAAGAAAGAATGGACTAAATTATTAATAAAAAATAGAAAAAGCTCTGAAAAGTTAGATAATTTTCATAAACCTAAGGTAAAATATCCTATCCTAGGGCTATAAAATAAAGTGATATTAACAAATGGCATCATCCCACTCACCTTCTTATTTTTATATTTTTGATGTCACTACCCATGTATAAATGGTTCAAGGTTGTCATTTTTTAGGTATAATGACATTTGGAAGCATCACGCTACTTTGCTTGCTTGGATCTTGTTGATGCCATTATCTACCAAGTAATTTCAGATAAAATAGATTAATTCTATTGAATAACTAAAAAAGTGTCACATGGATCCAAGTGGAAGTCAAAGAATAAATTAAGTGTTGAAAGCCTTTTACAAAGGGGTTTATACAATTGGGAGTTGTAAAATCTTACCACAATGGACCTAAGATAATGATGAGCACCTATAGGCAAAAGCGATAAAATCCTAGTCAACAAATTTCAAATTTAAAAAGTAAAGGATAAGAAAATTTAATAAAATGACTAAGTTATTTTGAAATATAACCAATACGCATGAAAACATGGTAGAATAAATCCATTCAAACATAATTTATTTTCCATTTTAACGTAGTTAACTAAGGAAAAATATGATTTGAATGAAATATGCAACCAATTTAAATCAAATACAAGAAAGAATGGACTAAATTATTAATAAAAAAAATAGAAAAAGCTCTGAAAAGTTAGATAGTTTTCATAAACCTAAGGTAAAATAGCCTATCCTAGGGCTATAAAATAATGTGATTTTAACACATGGCATCATCCCACTCACCTTCTTATTTTTGTATTTTTGATGTCACTACCCATGTATAAATGGTTCAAGGGTGTCATTTTTTTTGGGTATTATGACATTTGGAAGCATCTCGCTACATTGCTTGCTTGGATCTTGTTGATGGCATTATCTACCAAGTAATTTTGAACAAAATAGTTTAATTTTATTAAATAACTAAAAAAGTGTCACATGGATCCAAGTGGAAGTCAAAGATTCAATTAAGTGTTGAAAGCCTTTTACAAATGGGTTTATACATTTGGGAGCTGTAAAATCTTACCACAATGGAACTAAGATAATGATGAGAACCTATAGGTAAAAGAGATAAAATCCTACACAACAAATTTTGAATTTAAAAAGTCAAGGATAAGAAAATTTAATAAAATGAGTAAGTTATTTTGAAATATAACCAATAGGCATGAAACATTGGTAGAATAAATCCATTCAAACATAATTTATTTTCCATTTTAACGAAGTTAACTAAGGAAAAATATGATTTGAAGGAAATATCCAACCAATTTAAATCAAATGCAAGAAAGAATGGACTAAATTATTAATAAAAAATAGAAAAACCTCTGAAAAGATAGATAATTTGCATAAAACTAAGGTAAAATAGCCTATCCTAGGGATATAAAATAATGTGATTTTAACACATGGCATCATCCCACTCACCTTCTTATTTTTGTATTTTTGATGTCACTACCCATGTATAAATGGTTCAAGGGTGTCATTTTTTTTGGTATTATGACATTTGGAAACATATCGCTACTTTGCTTGCTTGGATCTTGTTGATGCCATTATCTACCAAGTAATTTTGAACAAAATAGATTAATTCTATTAAATAACTAAAAAAGTGTCACATGGATCCAAGTGGAAGTCAAAGAATCAATTAAGTGTTGAAAGCCTTTTACAAAGGGGTTTATATAATTGGGAGTTGTAAAATCTTACCACAATGGACCTAAGATAATATTGAGCACCTATAGGCAAAAGAGATAAATTCCTAGTCAACAAATTTTCAATTTAAAAAGTAAAGGATAAGAAAATTTAATAAAATGACTAAGTTATTTTGAAATATAACCAATAGGCATGAAAACATGGTAGAATAAATCCATTCAAACATAATTTATTTTCCATTTTAACGTAGTTAACTAAGGAAAAATATGATTTGAATGAAATATGCAACAAATTTAAATCAAATGGAAGAAAGAATGGACTAAATTATTAATAAAAATAGAAAAATCTCTAAAAAGTTAGATAATTTTCATAAACCTAAGGTAAAATAGCCTATCCTAGGGCTATAAAATAATGTGATTTTAACACATGGCATCATCCCACTCACCTTCTTATTTTTGTATTTTTGATGTCACTACCCATGTATAAATGGTTCAAGGGTGTCATTCTTTTTGGGTATTATGACATTTGGAAGCATCTCGCTACTTTGCTTGCTTGGATCCTATTTGATGCCATTATCTACCAAGTAATTTTGAATAAAATAGATTAATTCTATTGAATAACTTAAAAAGTGTCACACGGATCCAAGTGGAAGTCAAAGAATCAATTAAGTGTTGAAAGCCTTTTACAAAGTGGTTTATACATTTGGGAGTTGTAAAATGTTACCACAATGGACCTAAGATAATGATGAGCACCTATAGGCAAAAGAGATAGAATCCTAGTCAACAAATTTAATAAAATGACTAAGTTATTTTGAAATTTAAAAAATAGGCATGAAAACTTGGTAGAATAAATCCATTCAAACATAATTTATTTTCCATTTTAACAAAGTTAACTAAGGAAAAATATGATTTGAATGAAATATGCAACCAATTTAAATCAAGTGCAAGAAAGAATGGACTAAATTGTTAATGAAAAATAGAAAAAGCTCTGAAAAGTTAGATAATTTGCATAAACCTAAAGTAAAATAGCCTATCCTAGGGCTATAAAATAATGTGATTTTAACAAATGGCATCATCCCATTCACCTTATTATTTTTGTATTTTTGATGTCACTACCCATGTATAAATTGTTCAAGGGTGTCATTTTTTTTGGTGTTATGACATTTGGAAGCATCTCGCAACTTTGCTTGTTTGGATCTTGTTGATGCCATTATCTACCAAGTAATTTTGAACAAAATAGATTAAATCTATTAAATAACTAAAAAATTGTCACATGGAGCCAAGTGGAAGTCAAAGAATCAATTAAGTGTTGAAAGCCTTTTACAAAGGGGTTTATACAATTGGGAGTTGTGAAATCTTACCACAATGGACCTAAGATAATGATGAGCACCTATAGGCAAAAGAGATAAAATCCTAGTCAACAAATTTTGAATTTAAAAATTAAAGGATAAGAAAATTTAATAAAATGACAAAGTTATTTTGAAATATAACCAATAGGCATGAAAACTTGGTAGAATAAATCCATTCAAACATAATTTATTTTCCATTTTAACGTAGTAAACTAAGGAAAAATATGATTTGAATGAAATATGCAACCAATTTAAATCAAATGCAGGAAAGAATGGACTAAATTATTAATAAAAAATAGAAAAAGCTCTGAAAAGATAGATAATTTTCATAAACCTAAGGTAAAATAGCCTATCCTAGGGCTATAAAATAATGTGATTTTAACACATGGCATCATCCCACTCACCTTCTTATTTTTGTATTTTTGATGTCACTACCCATGTATAAATGGTTCAAGGGTGTCATTTTTTTGGGTATTATGACATTTGGAAGCATCTTGCTACTTTGCTTGCTTGGATCTTGTTGATGCCATTATCTACCAAGTAATTTTGAATAAAATAGATTAATTCTATTGAATAACTAAAAAAGTGTCACATGGATCCAAGTGGAAGTCAAAGAATCAATTAAGTGTTGAAATCCTTTTACAAAGGGGTTTATACAATTGGGAGTTGTAAAATCTTACCACAATGGACCTAAGATAATGATGAGCACCTATAGGCAAAAGAGATAAAATCCTAGTCAACAAATTTTGAATTTAAAAAGTAAAGGATAAACAAATTTAATAAAATGAGTAAGTTATTTTGAAATATAACCAATAGGCATGAAAACATGGTAGAATAAATCCATTCAAACATAATTTATTTTCCATTTTAATGAAGTTAACTAAGGAAAAATATGATTTGAATGAAATATGCAACCAATTTAAATCAAATGCAAGAAAGAATGGACTAAATTGTTAATGAAAAATAGAAAAAGCTCTGAAAAGTTAGATAATTTGCATAAACCTAAGGTAAAATAGCCTATCCTAGGGTTATAAAATAATGTGATTTTAACACATGGCATCATCCCACTCACCTTATTATTTTTCTATTTTTGATGTCACTACCCATGTATAAATGGTTCAAGGGTGTCATTTTTTTTGGTATTATGACATTTGGAAGCATCTCGCTACTTTGCTTGATTGGATCTTGTTGATGCCATTATCTACCAAGTAATTTTGAACAAAATAAATTAATTCTATTAAATAACTAAAAAAGTGTCACATGGATCCATGTGGAAGTCAAATAATCAATTAAGTGTTGAAAGGCTTTTACAAAGGGGTTTATAAAATTGGGAGTTGTAGAATCTTACTACAATGGACCTAAGATAATGATGAGAAACTATAGGCAAAAGAGATAAAATCCTAGTCAACAAATTTTGAATTTAAAAAGTAAAGGATAAGAAAATTTAATAAAATGACTTAGTTATTTTGAAATATAACCAATAGGCATGAAAACTCGGTAGAATAAATCCATTCAAACATAATTTATTTTCCATTTTAACGTAGTTAACTAAGGAAAAATATGATTTGAATGAAATATGCAACCAATTTAAATCAAATGCAAGAAAGAATGGACTAAATTATTAAGAAAAAATAGAAAAAGCTCTGAAAAGTTAGATAATTTTCATAAACCTAAGTTAAAATAGCTTATCCTAGGTCTATAAAATAATGTGATTTTAACACATGGCATCATCCAACTCACCTTCTAATTTTTGTATTTTTGATGTCACTACCCATGTATAAATGGTTCAAGGGTGTCATTTTTTTTGGGTATTATGACATTTGGAAGCATCTCTCTACTTTGCTTATTGGATCTTGTTGATGCCATTATCTACCAAGTAATTTTGAATAAAATAGATTAATTCTATTGATTAACTAAAATAGTGTCACATGGATCCAAGTGGAAGTCAAAGAATCAATCAAGTCTTGAAAGCCTTTTACAAAGGGGTTTATACAATTGGGAGTTGTAAAATCTTACCACTATGGTCCTAAGATAATGATGAGCACCTATAGGCAAAAGAGATAAAATCCTAGTCAACAAATTTTGAATTTAAAAAGTAAAGGATAAGCAAATTTAAAAAAAATGACTATGTTATTTTGAAATATAACAAATAGGCATGAAAACTTGGTAGAATAAATCCATTCGAACATAATTTATTTTCCATTTTAACAAAGTTAACTAAGGAAAAATATGATTTGAATGAAATATGCAACCAATTTAAATCAAATGCAAGAAAGAATGGACTAAATTGTTATTGAAAAATAGAAAAAGCTCTGAAAAGTTAGATAATTTGCATAAACCTAAGGTAAAATAGTCTATCATAGGGATATAAAATAATGTGATTTTAACACATGGCATCATCCCACTCACCTTCTTATTTTTGTATTTTTGATGTCACTACCCATGTATAAATGGTTCAAGGGTGTCATTTTTTTGGTATTATGACATTTGGAAGAATCTTGCTACTTTGCTTGCTTAGATCTTGTTGATGCCATTATCTACCAAGTAATTTTGAATAAAATAGATTAATTTTATTGAATAACTAAAAAGGTGTCACATGGATCCGAGTGGAAGTCAAAGAATCAATTAAGTGTTGTAAGCCTTTTACAAAGGGGTTTATACAATTGGGAGTTGTAAAATCTTACCACAATGGACCTAAGATAATGGTGAGCACCTATAGGCAAAAGAGATAAAATCGTAGTCAACAAATTTTGAATTTAAAAAGTAAAGGATAAACAAATTTAATAAAATGACTAAGTTATTTTGAAATATAGCCAATAGGCATGAAAACTTGGTAGAATAAATCCATTCAAACATAATTTATTTTCCATTTTAACGAAGTTAACTAAGGAAAAATATGATTTGAATGAAATATGCAACCAATTTAAATCAAATGCAAGAAAGAATGGACTAAATTGTTAATGAAAAATAGAAAAAGCTCTGAAAAGTTAGGTAATTTGCATAAACCTAAGGTAAAATAGCTTATCCTAGGGCTATAAAATAATGTGATTTTAACACATGGCATCATCTTTCCTCATATTATGTTATAAATACAAAACCAAAAGGATGAGAACATCATCTTTGAAGTTCCTACTAGTTGAATTTTCAAAATTACAACTCTCTAAATTGATACAATTACAATTACTATTAAAAATACCTTATCAAAAACTTATTATGTCTTGTCATCCTCTAATGATCATAATAGGAGAATAAAAATTTTCATAATTAAACATTGGTACACTAGTGTGTGTGTACGCATGTGCGCGCACGCGCATGCGCACATGTTCTACTTAATAAAAATAAAAACTATTTATTATCTCCAAATCAAACAATAGACCCACTTTTTGAAATATAACATAAAAATATATATTTTTACAAGAACTTTAATGATCAGAATCAAAAGATCACATCAGTATTGAATATCCGTTCATTTAAATTTGTATTTTTAGGAAAGATAAATCAACTTATATTTTGATATAATAATGACATAAAATAATGTTATAACCAATTCATAGGTATACAAAAAAACAATTTATTATCTCCAACTTTGAATCACTAATTCAACATACTTAATGAATATTATTATACAAATAATTATATTTACTATAATTCAATGATAGACATTGATTTATATCATGTATTTACACTAGATAACCACATAGTAATAAATATAAATACATGAAGAGACCAATCACTTGAATCATATTCCAAAGATTAGTATGCAAACAACCCACCCTTCATTCCCAATGAGCCCTGCATTAGTTGGCCTTAGACCACCGCATTCATCAGTTGGATGTAGGGTTCAATAATAGGGTTTATAGAAGCGTGAATCAAATTGTAGAGATTTTGAGATTTGAAAATAAAAACATAAAATAATTACAATAATTGACTTAAAGATAATGCATGAAATATAGTACTCATGATTACCATTATTATTATCGCTCAACATATGAACAATTTCATTTGACTTCCTTGGACTAAAAAATAATTATTTTATCCATTGAATTCAAAAGAGATATGCATGTGTATATACCATTCGAATATTCATTAATCAATAATACTAAATATATTCACATCCACTTCGATTCTACACCATTATATTCGAAAAAGGATAAACATCAACAATCAAAATCATTTTGACACTAAAAAGAGTCATGACACTAAAAAATGTTATTAAAGTATACATAGAATATCAAATATTCCAACTTAGAATTTGTATAATATCCCTTATAGACTACAATAATCTTATAATAGTATACGAAATTGGCTAAAACATCCATACAACATTATGCCTATGGAAGGCCATCTAAGGTAAACATAGGTTTACCAAAACCTTGTCAATAATACAAAAAAAACACCTCGGTCATTTCCAAACTACATTAAAATGGCACTCAATAAATACAATCTCAATTTTTTTGCCATAACCAATACATAAAAATGTCACAATAAGAAATGAAAAACAAAAATTAAACCCCATTCCTGAAAAATGATAGAATAATTTATTCGGTACCAAAATCCTATGACATCACCCAAAACAAACAATATAATTCATTTAAACACACCAAAAAAATAGATAAATCAATACACAACCACAATTAAAGCCACAAATATAACAAACCCAAAACATTCACATTCAAGTATATTCGATTCTAGTTTGAACATTACATTATGGGATGATAGTGGAGCCTATAGACTTCACAATGAACCTATAAATATTGATTATTTTATTTTTCAATAACCATTTTAATATAATAAAAAATAACTACAATACTCTAACTCAAAGGAAAATGAAACCACTTAATTGTTAAAGGCAACCTCAATTATAAAAAATATTTTCATGAGAAACAAATAATCTCTTTTTTCCTTTACAACTATCTAAGCCATCATAAACTCTAAGCACTACCATTAAAGACCACATAGGTCTTACATTTTATCCATGAACAACTAGAAAACATTGATAAATAAACCATCATCATTTCAACCAAAAAAGAAACTAAAAATTGAAATATCATCATAACCAATTCCCAGTAGGTCTTCAATGGCCCTCACCAAAAAAATTGGTAGATTTCAGCTAAGGTTTGGTCGATTGAGCTCACCACAAAACTAAATGACCAATTTTTTTAAAAAATATACTCTAAAATTTGACATTAAGATTTGGGTCATCTAAAACTAATTCCCAATGAAGTTAAAACAAAAGTTCAAAATATAATGAATTAATAAAAACATAACTAACGAAGACCCCATGACCTAGTCAAAGACCCCTCCTTAAGCTTAAATATTCAATTCATCAAATTGTTAAAACATTATCAAAATCCATGAAATAATCAAAATAAACAAATAATACTCAAATCATCCAATAAATTCTAATTCATATATTCCCAACGCAAACTTAAATTTATACTTTATGAAAAATCCTAACTTTCTAATAAGATGTATAAATTAAAGACAAGTTTATGAATGTTCTTCTAAAAAAAAAAAAAAAATAACAACACTATTTGATTACTATAGTATTCATGATTAAATTCATACCAAGAATCAAGAACACAATCAAAAAATAAATATAAAAATCACTTTACTCAATTAAATGAATAAATGAACATAATAGTCAAGAAGGACCAATCAAGACAAGGCTCAAAATCTTGTTTCTCAAAGATCACTAAATCATTTTTACCCTTTCATACCTTCTTCTGTTGAGCACCATAAAACATAGATAATTTTAATATTTATTGTTCATGTAATCATTATAATTATACATTAATCATATCGAAATAAAAATAAAATATATCAAATATGATAAGAAATTTCAAATGAAATAACATCAATAAGTTACATAAGAAACTGAATCAAATCATCCATGACAATTCAAGCATGTCTAGTATGCACCATATCATAATAACATCTCAAAACATAGTCTCAATATCATTCAATAATAGTTTAATAACTACCAACAAAACTAATAAATATGTCAAGCAATAAACAAATGTGCAATGAACAGTGTTATAGACATGAAATGTAACATACAAACTAAGGTCATGGCATCTTCCCCCACTAAAAAATAAGGCATCCCAATAACCAAAACATATAAGGATAATGATCCTTAAAATGTGATCATCTTCCCAAATAGAATTATGCTCAGATAATGGATCCTATTGTACCAAAATTTGAGAACTTTCTCTATTTCATAGTCTAACACTATGATGGTCTAGGATCTTCACTAGTTCCAATTGCATCTTTTCCTCTTACTAAACTTGAATGTTTTTCCAATAAAAAATATAAGGATTAGATACATTTCCTTAATAAAGTAACATGAAAAAACATCATGAATCCTAGATAGGGGTAGAGTAAGGCCTAATTGGTAGGAAATAGAGTTGACTCATTCCAAAATGTTAAAGGGTCCAACTTATCTAGGAGCCAATTTAAAAGATTTTACAAATTTAATATAACTTTTATGTGATCTAATAGGCATAAATACTTTTTATCCAACATTAAATTCATGAGTCATTTTTAAATTTCTATATATCTTTTGTATATATGAAGAAACATTTTATATTTTGGTTAATAAAAACCATTTACACATCATATTCTTGTAGAATATTAGGGCCAGTAATATCTCAATTTTTGAGGTTGTCCCAACCAATAGGAGTTCTACATTTATACCCATAATAGATTTAAATGGATCTATTTTAATCAAAAAGTGATAATAATAATTTTTTTCACTTGGATATCTACCCTTTAAGGAGATGCCAAGGATGTCCTCATCCAAGTGGCACAATGGAATCACCTCTAGGCTTATGGGCAACCTAAGGAATGAGGTGAGGCTCTAAATAGGACTATCTCCCTTGATGTACCACTTGACTACTAATACTAACCTTGGGGGGTGAAAAGGGAAAAAGAAATTAAAAATAAATCTAAACTAATGGAAGTGATACACCAATTTGACTGATCACATCCAATCATATGCATATTACAATTGAGACCAAGAAATAAACCTAACATACACTCTTCCAATTTACAAATTCTCACATCAATGTTACATTGTGAGGTCAAGATGAACAACTAGGCTAAGGGGGACTAGATAAGAGGCCTTAAATGGCACATGATGAGTACTCCAAATTTGAATGCTAATTGACTCCATTTGTTCATGATGGGTAATAATCTCATCCATATACTCAAGGTTTTGAGTTGTTGTATGATGATAAATTCTCCAACTTGGGATCTTGAGGCTAGATTGAAGGGGTTGAGAAGTTATACCTATGCAAGTTATACCTAGTATATGATACTCTTGGACAAAGGAGGGCTTCCAACATGAGGTGTTGGAATGAATGGGCTCACTAGAGGATTCTTCTAGCCTCCTTTGATGTTGGATTGCCATTTGCAAGATATTTGGAGTAGGATGGTGCTGACTTAGTGTAGAAGAAGGTGATATAGGCAAACTAGAGAGCTGATATATCTTATTTTGGTGTGGAATTGTAATTTTCAAAAGATTAGGATTATAAGAGGAATCACTTGGTATAAGAGAAGACACATTAGGAAAACTAGATGACTTATCAATCTTCATTAGAAGAACAATTTCTATTTTGAAGATATTTGGAACATAAGGGGATTGGATTTGCATAGGAAGAGGTTGATTGAGGATGGGAGAGGGCCTGTAAGGATGGTTATATTTAGTATCTTGATTCTTCCAACTCACTAGTCTTTCTTCCATATGTTTGATGACTTGAGATTGTCTGGCCAAATATTCCTGTTTGTATCTCAGCTCATCTTGGTAAATAAAGGACTGATATTCAAGCTCTTATTGATTCCTATGAAAATAATTCAACCTATCTCACTCTTATACTTTCTTTTCCCACTCATGTTTTATCTCTTTAATAGAATTTTTAGGTTGACTAGAAGGAGGATGACCATAACAAGGTTGACTGGGAGAAAGAGAGCCACCTTTGTGGAATCCATGAACAACATTATCTTGATGAAAATAATAGGGAGGAACATTAAAATAATATTGATCAAATGAATGGTGATACATAAAAAAAAATTCTAATTTTTTGTGTACTGAAACTACTTAACCAGTTGCTTCAATTTGGAGTTGCCAGTGGTGCTTGTTGAAATGCCTCCAAAAGGTTTATTAGTTGAATAACACAGCAAGGATTATCTAACTCCTTAGATTAATAGTCCCATAGAGCATGCCAAAAACTATTATCACCTAAATATTCACCCTTTGAGGAGATGCCAAGGCTCTCCTCATCCAAGTGGCACAATAGAATCACCTCTAGGCATGTGGTCAGTCTAAAGAAAGAGGTGAGTCCCTAGATAGGGCTCGCTCCCTTGATGTACCACTTGACTAATCCTACTAACCTTGGGGGCTGAAAAGGGAGAAAAAGACTAAAATCAAAGATAAACTAATGGAGGTGATACATCAAATTGACTAATGAAATCCAACCATATGCATATTACACTTGAGACCAAGCAACAACCAAACATACACTCTTCCAATTTACAACTTCTCACGTCAATGTTATAATATGAGGTCAAGATGAACATCTACAATAAGAAGGATTAGAAAAGAGGCCTTTAAAGACACATAATGAGTAATACTCTAACTTGGAATTCTAATTAACTTTTTTTCTTCATGATGGGTAATAATCTCATCCATCTTCTCAAGTTTTTGAGCTGGCTCATGATGAGAAATTCTCTGACTTGGGATCTTAAGGCTAGATGTAATGTGCTGAGAAGTCTGGGGAAGACAAATTAGGAAAACTAGATGAATTATCAATCTTCTTTTAATGATAAATTGCCATTTTGAAGAGATTTATAACATAAGGGGATTGGCTTTGCATGGGAAGAGTTTGATTAAGGATGGAAAAGGCACACAAGTCTGGTTGCATTGAGTAGCTTGATTCTTCCAACTCACTAGTATTTATTCTATATTTTTGACGACTTGAGATTGCTTGGCTAAACATTCCTCTTCATATCTTATCTATTCTTGGTGAACAAATGACTAATATTGAATTTCTTGTTGATGCCTATTAAACTTATTCAACCTATCACACTCTTCTACTTGTTTTTCCCACTCAAGTCTTATCTCTCTAATAATCTTTTTAGGTTGACTAGAGGGAGGATGACCACGAAAAGTTTGATTGGGAATAAGAGAGCCACTTTGGTGGAAGCTATGAATAACATTAGATTGATGAAACTAATAGGGAAACACATTGGAGTAATATTGATCAAATGAAAGATGATACATATAAAAAAATTCTAATTTTTTGTGCACTTAGACAACTTAACCAGCTACTTCAATTTGTAATCACCATTGGTGCTTGTTTAAATTCCTCAAAAAGGCTTATTATTTGAATAACATACTAGTAATTATCTAACTCTTTATACAAATAATCCCACTGAGTGTGCCAAAAATCATTGTCACTTGGATATGTACCCTTTAAGGAGATGTCAAGGTTGTCATCATCCAAGTGGCACAATGTAATCACCTCCAAGATTGTGCAAAATCCTATTTCCCCTAGATTCTCATGTTTACAAGCCTATGTCTCCTTGATTATCATGTTTGCAAGCCTATGTCTCCATCATGGTGGACCAGTCATTGAATTTGTTTCCTACCTTGTTCCAAGTGTTTGCAAAAACTTTCCATGTTGAAAGGATGTTTTGGGACTTATTTTAAGACTTTTTTGGCACCAATCATGCATTTGGAAGGATAAAAATACGTATAAATTTCCCATGTTTCCTTTCATCAACTTTTTGTTGCTCCATTCCACACTTATTTCTATATATAGTCTATTTACACGCATAGGGACCTTATGATGACATCATGATATGTTAGAGTCTTTTGTAGTGGTTTCAATCAATTAGAAGTGTGTGCAAGGCATTTTAATGTTTTAAGATGAGTACTCAACCCATTCAAATCCAATTATCATACTCACTATTCATAGTTACATTCTTTGGTTGTATACTAATAAATGATCACCTATAGGTGATGAAAAAGGAGACTAAGGTTCTAAATAGGGTGTTAAAGAGTGTGGTTGGACCTTACTTAGAGCTCTTGCATATTGAAGGAGCCATGAAAACTCATGAGGAAGTGTCAAAATATTAAAAGGAGGTGTGGAATCATGTTTGAAGATAGATGATTGATGTAGGGGCCCTTTTCCCTAAAAGCATAAAATAAAGGTCTTAAGGTGTTTTAGAGATAAGATATCACATGGTTGGTATAGTTTCAAGACATCTAGCTTGGTTAATAATATTGCCCCTAGGATAGACTAGGTCCATGCCAAGTTTCATGGTCAGACAATGAGGTAAGGCATGTTGTTTGAGACCTCAAACATGTTACAAAACACACTAAAATGCTTTAGTAACATCTATAGGATTGAAGACGTAAATGGCATTTTGATGCCTTTAGTGATCAATAAAACATTCACTCATAGATAAAGTAGTTTCATAGGTTGTATGGAACACAAAATGACATTAGGATCATCAAAGGAGAGCAACATATTATTTTTTTACTCCCACGAATACTCGGAGTCCATACAAATGACCAAAAGGTCCACCTATAACTAGTCAATAGTTCATTAAGTTGAAAAGTAGAGGCCTGGTTGATGTGTTGGGTAGAATTGAGATATTTGAAAAAGTTGAAAGTATTATTTTTATGTATTTAATAGTATAATTTACTCCATCACACATCATAATAAAGACTAAAGTGAGATAATAGGTCACTGTGGAGAAAGAGAGACACAGTCAGGGAGAGAGGAGCATGTGTCTTAGTCATGGGTCAAGAAGCTCAATTTTGAGCCCAATGAGAGAGATGAAGTAGGTAAAAGGTATTATAAGATTTAAAATTTATATTATTCTAATATTATTTTATTAATATCATTCTAACACTATATAAAATCCTTATTGGAGCCCATGAAACCTACAGGCAAGTTAGAGAACATGGTTGTCTCAATCAACACTTTAAGAGGGCCCAGTTTGAAGCTAAGTACATAAGCAAGGTTTTGAAGAGTAAAATGACAAACCTAACATATATATACCTTCTATATGAATTAAATTATATTAATAATCTCTAGGTAAGACAAACTAACCCATAAATAGAGGTAAAACAGGTGTGTCTCAGTCCTACAATAGAGTATGAGATAGTGGTCCCAATCTAAATGATTTCTTGAGGATTAACATTATTTAAAGATGAATTGAAGGAAACTATGCAATATAAATCATAATATGGACTCAATTTATACTTCCAAACACCATAATCAAAGTTTTATGACGTTGTTTTAACCTACAAGCATGGTTGTCTCAGTTAAAGTACAATAAGGTACCTAGTCTAGACTAACAAAAAGCATATGAAGATACATGGGAATTTGGGAGACTTAGAGTGTTTATAGAATATTAATTACCACTATATAATATTAGTGACACTATAATTATGTAAAATATACTGATAATGAAGCTCAAAACATGAAAAATACAGTCATAGATAAGAATCTCAGTTTGGTGAACTCATGAGTATAGAGGAGGCTTGAGGGGTCAGAGTGATTTAAATGACTATTGGAACCAATATTTCATGTATAGTAAAAAATAAATATGTTTATTTAAATTTATATAAAACAAAATAATTTTCTAAACAGACACATACGTGTTCCAAGATGTAGACCCTTATAGACAGTGCCCTTTCTATAAGTTTGTCTCATACTTTCATGCTTTTGAAAGGTCATATTGGATGATATGGAGCTCAAAAATTGTGAAAATTGTGATCAAAACTCACTTAATCCCATGATACATTTAAAATATTTTATAAAATAGGTTAAGTACCTCCTGTTTTGTCTCAGACAAGGCGTACTTACCCTTGTGCATAGATAGGCAATTCGGAGAGAGGAGAGGAAACCTAGAGTCATTAAGAAGTCCACCATCACTTATAGCTTTTGGTGAGTATTACAAATGACTAAAACATGTTTGGGAGGTCACAATATAGTTTTATATTCTATTTTAATTCAGGTAAGTAATAATATAGACCATTTTGGGACTAAACATATATATAGGCTTATTAGATATGACTAGGTCTTAGAGCCAAATGGGAACTCAAATTTGTTCTAAACTTATAGTGAGAATTAAAACCTATTGTAACATGTTATTTGGGTTAATATAGAGTTATTAAGGCATTTTAAATTCATTTTAAATCTTATATAAGCCATTTTTGGCTAAAAAAACCTATTAATGCTTATAAAAATAAGGGAAAACATCTTGATAGGCCATTTATGATACTCATATCTCACATAAGGTTGTTTATGGGAGTTATATAAGTTTATGGATGTTATATGGGTCCCATAAGACCATGTTTGAGGATTTTTTTTTAAATTTGGATGTGGAACTTTTATGAATAATTCTTAAGAACTAAAACTACTCTAAAACCCTCCTAAACCCTTGTAAAGGACTAGTTTGTGAAAATGGAGTTGGATAGCTGATAAAATTGAATAATTTTATCATGAATACCTTTTTAAATTATATAGGACTCATTAAATACACTCCAAATGCTTTGTATATGTACATAACTATAAGTACATATCAAAAATAGTCTTTTCTTCACTATTTTGTGTGTTGTGTAAGATACACAAGTATTCTATGGGTTAAACCAAGATTTTACAAAACATTTATACATTTTATAACTACATATGGTCACTTTATTTAATTAAATAACTCATAAGAGTTCAAACAATAGCCTTAAACTTAGCTAGTCAAATCTGGAGTATTAGACAATCTAGAGAGAATGGAGGAAATATTCAAGTGATTTTAAGGTGCCCCTAATTCTTAAAATTAAATTTAGGGTATTTAAAAATCTCAACCAATAATTTTTATATACTTTAATGAACAATTGAAGCTAAATTTGAAGACAAGTGTGTAAGGTGCATTAGAAGGAGATTTCCTAGAATACAGGTGATGATGGCTCTCTTCCAGATGATTATATAAGACCAAGAGTTTTAAAAATGCATGTTTATTAACGTATAATATCCTCCCCTTACATTCAAATCATTTTAAATACCCTTGACCAATTATAAGTCACTCAAATAGGCCTAATCATGAAGGCAATTTTCTGTGTAAGAATAGGATTTTTAGGCCACTTTGCATAACTTTGATGACTTGAGTCAACACTTGGAATTATATACATTAAATGGTCATCCCAAATCATTATCACATGCATAATTAATTCCTTGTATCATCTTGACAAGTTTATTTATGACCATTCAACTTCTCTTCTTCTCTCTCTCTCACACAAAAACTCTGTAAGAGCTACCCATTTTGGCCATTGTGTTCTATGCTCCACCTAATTATGGTGAATCCTTACAAATTTATATAACTTTTTATCATTAAAATGACTACTTATTACCTCTTATATTAATTTTCATAGTGTGTTTCATTTTAATGATTAATTTTGCTTAAGTGACACTCTTGTTTCCTTAACATGTTAGCTCATTCTTGCAACCTATTTACAATTGTAAAAATTATTCTTGTATGGAATGTGAAGTTTTTTTGGATATTTAAAGGATTAAGTGAGTTTGTATCTTCATCATGTGCCATTTAATGCCTCTTTTCTAGTCCTCCTTAGCCTAGATTTTCATCTTGACCTCACAATTTAACATTGATGTGAGAAGTTGTAAATTAGAAGAGTGTATATTTGGTTTGTTGCTTGGTCTCAAGTATAATATAAATATGGTTGGATGTCATTAGTAAATTTAGTGTATCACCTACATTATTTCAGCTTTGCTTTTAGTCTTTTTCTCTCCCTTTTCACCCCCAACTATTAGTAGTAGTAGTCAAGTGGTACATCAAGGGAGGTAGCCCTATTTATAGACTCACATCATTACTTAGGCATCCCATTAGACTATAGGTGATTCCATTATGCCACTTGGATGAGGAGAGCTTTGGAATCTCTTCAAAGGGTGCATATTCAAGTGATAATAATTATAATAAGAAAATTCTACTAAATACAATATATATTCATATTTACTTTGTTGATCCATAACATACATTCTTATAATGTCCTCAACCACTTGGTTGTTCCTCTCTTTTTAACCATTTATTTCTAGGTGAGACAAAGAGATAAAATTTAAGTGCATTCTAAAAGCTCAAATCTTGGTTTTCAAAACTATTGAAGTAAATAACTTATCTATGTCAGAAATAATGACTTATAGTATGCCATACAACTAAATTAATTATTTCACAGAGCATTCCAAAAGCATAGAAGTGTAATCAATCAAGACAATAAAATGACCATCTTTTCTAAATTTATCAATCAAAACAAAAATAGTGTCATGCTTACTATGTGACTTTGGTAAACCAATAATGAAATAAAGTTAAATAATAGTCCACTTACCTTATGTAATTTATTGATTATAAATAAAACATCCTAGATGGTAATGATTATCTTTTACCCACTGAAATTCCAAACATTTTGTTATAAAATGAAAAACATCATGCTTTAAATTAGACCAATAATAATACCTTTTTATCTCATGTGTCATCTTAGTGACACCTAAATGAGAGAAATGAGATGATTTATGCACTTATTTCCATAAAATATTTAAAAAATCACCTAAATTGGGAAATAAATATATTTTTATGTCTTACTAGGACATTAATTACAATAAAAAAATAAACAAACATATCTTCTGCATGATAATTAGCCAAACTTGCACTTACATCATCGTAAAACTCATCAGTGATATATTATTTTAAAATAACAGTTCTAAAATTATCTTGAAAAATAGAAAAGGCAATGAGATACATACATCGACTAAGAGCATAAAAAAAATATTCTTCTTACCTTTAACATATTCTTCTCACAAATTCCATCCACAGGTGTTACTGATCATTAAGATCATCTTGGGTGAATACATATTCTATGTTTCAATAATAAGATTTAATTTTGGAATACTTAACCCAAATAAATGTTTCAATTGTTTTAAATCATTCAAAATAGAAACAACATCAAAATCATGTGTGGTATAATTATTTTCAATGCTCCTTGAGCTTATGTGACTCATATGCCACAACTTTGGCATCCTTCATAAGAATACCAACAAACCCTCCTTAAAGGAATTAGATGAGATTTAACATTTACCATTAACATGTAGAATAATAAACGTAGGTGCTATAGTTAACAAATCTTTAAGTCTCTTAAAATATTCTTCACGTGCCAAAGCCCAAATGGACATTTTGCCTTTGCATTGCAAATAATTAATGGGGTTAGCCAATATAGAAATAAAAACCATGAACCATCTATAGTAACCACATAATCTCATAATGATACACACTTCATATTTGTTTTTTAGATGTAGGCTACTCATGAATATATTTTATCTTTGTTGGATCCATAACAATTCCATATTTGTAAATAATATGTCCCAAGTAATGTATTTTAGTTTGGAAAAATGTACTTGAAAGCTTCCCATAAAGCTTGGGTTGTCTTAGTCTTTACAACACTAAACACAAATTTTACTCATGTTGAGTTTTATTCTTATAATAGATCATCAAATCATCAAGTAGAGTAATAATACAATCATCCAAATAATCCCTAAATACACTATTCATAAGATTCATAAAAAATTGTAGGTACATTTATCAAACAAAAGGGCATTATTATGAACTCATAATGTCCATATCGAGTACAAGAAAACTATCTTACAGATGGTCTCTTCCTTAGTTCTCAAATGATGGTAACCTTATCTCAGATCAATCTTAGAAAATATATTTTCATCATTCATTTTATCAAATAAATAATCTGTCCTTTTCAAGGAACAATAATTATTGATAATAACCTTGTTAATCATGTGATGGTCCACACATAGCCTATGCATACCATATTTATTTTTCATAAACATAATAAGAAAACCCCAAAGAGATACACTTGGTCTAATGCCTCCAGTTTTCAATATTTCTTGTAGTTGAACCTTAAGTTCCTCCAGATCATACACATTAATACGATATAGAGATTTATATGTAGTGGAAACCCCTGGCATAATATCGATGGCAAAATCAAATTCATCCCTAGGAGGAATTCCGTGCAATATTTTATGAAAAAAATCATAAAATTCATTCATAAAATAAAAATTATGATAATTAATTCATTTATCAAGGGTTATTTCTTCTATTTGAATAACATAAATTTTATAGCCTTTTCACATAGCCTTTTTTAGTTGCAGGGTTGAAAGTATTTTTGCACCTTAAATTTGTTATCACCTTGGATCTTGAAAATTTTTACCAATTAATCACAACACTGAACTAGTTTATTACCATAATACAATGTTGATTTATGTTATTATAGTGAATATATTCTCAAAATATGTTCATAAGACCCCAAAGGTGTTTAGAACATGTTTACTCTGGTTGAGAAAACTCCTAAATTAAGCTTTATTTACTCTAAGAATTAAGAAATGGGTACCATTTTTACTATACCTAATTCAAAATCCCATCCTTATTTTAAAATAAAAGGATTTGCCTTATATTTATCCAATAAAATTAGGAGTGAAAAAACTATAAATTGTGCATGAATCAATTAGAATTAAAACTAAAGATCCATCTAGATCACTTCTAATTTCAATAGGAGTGGCCTAAATTTTAGCATTACTATTATCCATGGCCACATATACCATATTATTAACTAATTTCCCTAGTTTTAATTTAGGAAAATCCTTTAGAAAATTATTATCACCACATTACCATTAGACTATAGTTTACTAAGGTGAAATAGGGATAGAGTTTGCTCTTGTGGCTAGTAAATTCTAATTTTCTTGAGTCTGATCTTGAATGTCCCTATTTTCAAAAAATTATGAAACTTAATTTTATTATTTTGGCATTGTAACTTATTACAAGTATTTATTTTCCTAGTAATTTTGTGGTTTTGATAAAATTTCTTGAAATTATTGGATGAAGGAGAAAGATTTTTAGCTTTAGACTGTTAACTATTAAGTTTGAAATCCTACCTCAGTTTCTGCTAGTACCTTTATTTACCTTCTGCACTATGATTAGATTCAATGGTAGTATTCAAATATTTTATGTTGGTCATATTGACATCATGCATCAATATTTTATTTAATTCAAGTTTAATCTTTGCTACCTTGGTTTAGTCATCATGGATATAGTTCGCATGATGTAGTAAATTCAAGAATTTATTATCGTATTCTATTATAGAGTTATTTTCTTTCTTCAAAAATTGAAAATATTTTATCTTTTACTATTTTAAATCAGCACTAAGATACCTATTTTGAAACTACCTTTAAAAAATAATCTAGGTAAGTTTCAAAGGTTGGTAACTCTCTAAAGCACAAAGATGGTTCCACCAAAGAACTACAACTCCAACCAGTAGATAAGAAGCCACATTTTCCTTCAAATTTAAGGGCATGCTATAAAAATTGAAGTATTTATATATATTTAAAAGACATGCATCACATGATTATTCACCTAAAAATGTAAGAGTTGTAAGATTTTTGAGTTCCTTAATAGTGGGATCAACCATAGTTAAATGTATCTCTTGGATTACTTGTTATATCACTTGACCTTCATCTAATTAGGGTAATTATTATTATGTAAAACCTTAAATATTGTTTAGCCTAGGTTCTTGAGATTCCAACATACTTTACAAGGCATTCATATCAGTTAATTTATTATTGAGGACTTTTTATTAACTAAAAATAGGATTCTCTCTAGTAGTATTTATGTTGGGGTTTACTACATTACTACTAGCATTATGTTTTTAGATAGATATTGGTGTTCGTGGGACCATACCCTATATTAATAAATTAAATTACATAAAATATCAAATATAAACCACCATGGCAAAAAAATAACCAATTACACAAAATGGCCAAAAGACCACAAACAAATTAAAAAATAGTCCTTTCAACCATCTTAAAACTGACAATAGAAACAAAGCCATAAATTAGTAGGAAAATAGTCTAAGATATTGACCATATTTCCCTTTTTACCTTTCTACTTTTTTACGTCCTACCACATTCATTTTTTGGAGATCACTACAACCATTTTCTTATCATGATTCTAAATTTTTGAGTTTATATTTTCAAGCAAATCTTTGTCCAAATCTGAATTTTTAGATTCATGTCCTCTCTTCACTCACCCTACCATCTTTTTTAAGGGAAATTTCTAGGATTTTTCCTTTTCCACAATAATTCCCTTATCTTCTTCAGCATAAACAACTTGTTCCCCTTTATTTTTATCTCCCAATTCTACATTTTCCTAAATTTATGAAACCTTAAAACAATCTTCAGTGACTACTGTCAGATTTGGAGTGATAAATTTGCTTAAGGTTAGATTATCCCCAATTTTATTCCATAATTTAGAATGATTATAGGGAAAAGAAATAGAAATATGACCTGGTAATTTGAAATTATGACATCTGAATGTTTTATTCTCATAATCTAAAGTTAAGCATGATGAACATTGCCATATTTAAAAATGACTTTCTTCAGAACCCTTTTTCTCAAATCAATCTCCACACAAATTCTAAAAAAATTGAACAAGCCTAAAACATCTCTCTCATGATCATTCTTTAATAATGACCCCCAAAAATTACCTATTTCTTTATAAGCATGCCAAAAATGCAAATGTAGGTTAGGGAGCCAAAACCACATTGGCATCTTTATTACTAAGAGAGTGTTTGGATCAAACTCCAAAAAATAATAATTGATAAACAAACCCACATTACCCCAAAACCAAGGGACTTATGAGAGATATTTATGATAATCCTTCTAATCACAAAAACACACAATAAAAAATCCTTTAGAGCATAAATAAATCTTGCATTGATTTGACCAAGTCACATAGACCCACTAATATAAGGTAGTTGAAGAAGGCCATAGGTCACTAAATATATAGATAAATGTATCCTCAGTTAAAGTACAAAAATACTCATCTACTTTTCCTTTTAAAATATCCATATAAGTTACCTCCTTTACTTGTTCTAAAATATAGGCTTGAGTTAGAGAAGGACACTTTGTAGAATTTGGCTTGGAATCAACATTTATGGCCACTTCTTTCAAAGTTTTAGCTTTGGGAGGAGAAAATTTAATTTAATCCTTCCCTACCTCCCCATAATATTAAATCCATGAATATGATTGAGTCTTTTCCTAGATGATAGTAGGATAATGGAAGAGGATCCTACAATTCGCAACCCTATTATAACAGACATTAAGACTCTATAGGGACACCTAAAGAAACATCCATACTCTAACTTTCACCCAAATGGAATTTATTTTTCTTGAAATATATTTATCCAAGATTTTAATGCTTGGTTTATCCTCTTTTTCAAACTAGTAATAATCATATGATCCCCCAATAACAACAATGCCATCCTTAAGTGCCTTAGAATTGAAAAATGCATTCCTTGATGTTGATGTTCATTATGGCATTTTTTCAAACAATTGAACTTCATCATCCAGCTTGAATTTATTGCCTCTATCTTACATAGCCTAATATTTTTCACCCAAAACCATAGACCCCATAATATCAAAAGGTTACCTCTTATACCCCTGAGCCATTCCGCCACCAGTTATGCCTAGCTAAGTCCAATCAAGAGTAACAAATAAAAGAGGGGCACCATTAATAAAATTATTGAATGAACACTTCCTAAGGGAAGGAATAAAATTCCCCTCCAAAAAAATGGTGTGCATAGGGATGCCACATTGTGAACCTCAAAAATCCTTCATCTACTATTTCATTCGATCCTTATTATTCTCTTGACTTTTCTCAATCGACATATCTTGTTCCATAATAGCCTCCATAATAGTTTCATGGCCTTACAAATTTTTAGTAGCTCATTCATTTAAAATTGTCTCCATCATTTATTCAATGGCTGAGCCAACCCTAATTGTTATAACCATTGTAAATCTATCGATGCTTATAATTATCATATCATGGATAAAAACCCTAACACTCTTCATATCTCCATTACTACCATCATTATTAATAATATATTATTCTCTATTTAGGTTATGGTTTTGTGATCCAAAACCTTTGCCTCTTCCCATAGTTCTCCCTCTACCTCTACCTCTACTACGACTATCAACTATTGAGTTATTATCATCATCTAACCACCTGATCTAGTTGTCACCATCTCTAGGTGAAACAACACAACACTTAGGTAGATAAAAATTATAAACCTCTTTCCCAAAGTTCCCTATAGCACATAACTTTAGATCCAATACAAAAATGTAACAACCCATTTTTTTTATAAATCAACTTTGAGTTACTCAACACCTATTTAACGTAATATAAGGAAAATATTTTGTATAAAACATGATCAAGTCTATAACTATGTTATACAAAACACATATATTTAACTAAGGTTCAAAATTCCTAATAATGTTATTAGTGAGTTAATTTAACCAATCAATAAAAATTTTGGGGTGTACTTGTGTACTAAGCATATATTAATACACTCAAATTTTATTACTAAGTATATGACATTCCTAAAAGGACCAATACTAAATTTTATCCTTGACTGAAAACCTATACTTGACATAAAACAATAGGCATTAAGATCATGCATGTAAGATTAACTATAACCAATGGTATAAGTGAACATCAATAAGGTTCACAAAAGCTAAGGAATAAAAGTTTTAATTCAAAATAAAATAATCATCATACTAAGCTTTCACATTCAAGGATTTACATATTTATGTGAGCAATAAGACTTGAGCTTCCAATTCATTTCCAAAAGCAATACAATGTAATATATTTGACTTTATTTTAGAACCACATGCCATGTGAAGTCGATAACCATAAATTAGGGATACCTATTTATGTGATCCTGACTTGATCTAAGATCATTTATTTGATGTATTTAATATGACAACATTAAATCAATTTATCAAAATAATATAAAGTAAGAAAAAATACTTTATTGATTCTTATTATTGACTAACAATACCCCATATGTGGATATTACATCAGTTATAATAACCTCCAACTTATACTACACATAATAATTAAACACATTATTTTACTAAAGTAAATACATTTGACCATCCCACATTATCATATAGTAATAACTTACTATATGTAAAATATGGTAGTCATATGATCAATTTAAACAAGAATAAAGAATGGAAAACCATTAAATAATCATTTTATAATTTAACATGGTATTGATGTTTAAATAACCATACTTATGTTTTGTATATTATATACTTAGATAATTTTATGAAGTTATTCAATGCTTCAGCTATGCCACTTCAAACATAAATCATCTTGCTATAATTTATTTAATAAACATATCCATTTATTTAATGAAAGGCAAGGTCTTACATATTATTCTTATTTACTAGAATACCTTATAAATTTATTTACTCATCATTAGTGACTTATTAAAATAATTGAATATAAAAATTATACAAGAATGTAAGCCATCTCATCTCACATCAAGAGTTATATTCAATAATTGTTATGAATATTTATAAGTATTATTTTACCATAGCATTGGTTAATAAGACCCACTAACATTAGCATGATTACTAATTAACTTGTTACAACTAGTATTCATGTTATGTTTTAATCTTCAACCTGATTTATAATTAAAATAAAAATATCAAAACATGTTTTAAATGAATCTATAACTCTTGAAATCCAATACTTATTCCTAAAAATAATTATAACTTATTTATATCCATCTCAATAAACTTGAATATATTATTCACACTTTGGCTATCTCAACCTATGACTTCAAAAAATCCTTCATAATTTAAGAAACTATAAAATATATAAGACATGAATTCCATCAACTATGTTATAAATACAAAACCCAAAGGATGATGACATCATATTTGAAGTTACTACTAGTTGCATTTTCAAAACTACAACTCTCTAAATTGATACAAATATAATTACTATCAAAAGTACCTTATCAAAAACTTACTCTAGATCTTCATCCACTGATGATCATAAAAAAATAATAACACTTTAAATATTTAGATACTATTAAACACACACACACATGCACGCACACACATTCTACTAAAAAACATAGGAGCTATTTATTATATCCAAATCAAAAAATAGAAACACTTTTTGAAATACAATAGACAAATTGATATTTGTACAATAGTTTTAATGATAAAATTTATAAGATCACATCCCTACTAAATATCCATTCATCTACATTTATATTTATAGAAAATATAAATCAAAATATATTTCTATATAATAAAAACATCAAATAATATTACAACCACTTAATAACTAGACAACATAACAACTTATTGTCTCCAATTTTGAATAAATAATTAAACATACTTAGTGAATATGACTATACATAGAATCATATTAACTTGCATTCAATGAGACATTTATTTATATCATATATTTACTATAAATGACCACATAATAGGAAAACTAAATACATGAAGAGACCAAACACTTGAATCATCTTATTAAGAGAAGTATGCAAACAAACCACCCATTTTGTCTAATTAGACCCATATCGATGGCCCTAAACCACCCTATACATTAGTTGAATGTGGATTTTAATAACATGTTTATATAAAGATGAATAAAATAGCATAGATCATGAGATTTGATAATCAAAACATAAAATAATGATAAGAATTGATTTAAATATAATGCATGAAAGAGATTACTCATGATTATCATTAATATTATCATTCAACCTATGAAAAATTACATTCTACTTTCTCATATTACAATTATTGTTTTATCCTTTTAATTCAAACAAGATATGCATGTGTATATACCATTCTAGTAGTTATTAATCAATAGTACTAATGTTATTCATAACCACTTAGATTCTCTACCATTATCCTACAAAAAGGATAGACATTATGTGAGCTAAAGTTAGAAGTGATAATAAATGAACTAATCCTAATCTAATATAAATTAAACCTAGGATATAATAACACACAAAGAAAAGAAAAATTTTAAACTTACGGTTTAAATGTGCAATCTCTCTCCATTGCAATGTAAACCTGATTTGCTCTTTGAAAATGTGTTGCTCACTCTTCCAATACAAAGGAGAATGGGCAAAGTTTTGGTGCAAAAAATAGTATTTAATTCACTTTGAATCTTTTAGATTCATTTGTGAATAAAAATTCATTAGCATAAATTAGGAATCTAATTGTAGGTTTTGATTTCAAGACTTAGATTCTTGAAAATGAAGTTTTTTTGGTTTATTTATAGATTTTTGGAGGAAAATCCAATGATGGAGGATTATTTCGATTCATTAAATGATCCAAATAGTCAATGGTGAATAATGAGTCATCACCCATAAATATTAAGACCATTTCACATGGTTGAAAGAATCATGGAATTGGTTAGTTGAGTGATTATGAATAAGTCAAACTTCTTGAAAACTCAGGGTATGAGTCATAAGAGGTTGAGAAAGTTGTCGGTTAGGTTGGGATGAGGGAGACAATGGTGGAAAATGTTGGATGAGATATAAAATACATATTTTATATTTAAAATAATGATTTAAAGTGTTCATAATTGACTAATTTGACTTATTCAATTATTTAAATTTTCAAGGAAATGTGATGAATTATTTTAAGAAGAATTAGTAATAGATTCTAAATGTATTTTGATAATATATGAAATTTAGGTGTTGACATTTACCCATATTTTAAATATTTTTGTGAAGGAATATTATTTTGAAGAATAGAACTAGTAGCATTAATGATTAAGAAGAAAAAAATGCCCCAAAATAAATAAAAATGAGTGTGATGATGCCCCCTTGAGGGTTTGTGTGATAAAATTAACAAATGCTAAAAATTGATGAAAAGAGGAAATGGAAAAAGTGATATGGATGAACATTAAATGAACTTACTATAGAATCTGTGTCAAACTTGTAATATGTTGGTTGTGTAAAAAGGTCTCCCAAGGTTAATTAAAACTTATATTATATATTTGAAAAAATATATTTTTAACATTCAAATATTGCATGCTTAATGTTTTTCTAATGATGTAAGGGTCAACTGAGTGGTTATGGGAATGATATATCCCAATGATAATAAGTTGTAGATATAAAACTAGAAAAAGAGATATTGAATTGAAAATAATAATGATAATTTTATGTAGATAGATTATTGCAATATTCAAAGAAAAATTTAGAGTAAATTCATTTCATGTATCCTAGAAAATTGAAAAATGGATGAAGAAAGAGTATGATGGAGCGATGGAAATGGATTTATATACTGCAAGCTTGGATTGTGCTCATACTCAGTGGTATCATAAGTGGATATGGGAATGATATATCCCAATGATGGTAATCCACAAGATAGAAAATGAAAATATATATTATTAGATTTGTGATAAAGATTTACAAAATTGATATTTCTAAACATTGATAAATAGATATATAACTTTGATTAAATGACAATAAAAAATGTAGATGAAATGGCTTGGATGGATGATGGTGGCCAAATAATCCTAGAAACCCCATGTCTCTAAGTGTTGTCTATATAATCCACCATGGACAAAGGCTGTGTTGGGATATCAGGCCAAAAGTAGTTCTCCCAATGCAAGAAGAGAAGTGATGGTGTAATTTAAGATTGATCCATGTATGATATTAACATACTTAAGTTAGTGATGGAACATTGTGATTGGATGATGGATTTATTTCTCCCAAGTAATGATATATGTTAGTAATGGATTGGGAGTTGATATATCCTAAAATAAGCTACATGTTTTGAGGTGACACATGAATTAGGTTTAATAGGAAAGGATGTGGGAATGATATATCTTGTTGTAAAGCTATGAGCTTAGATAGGTTGATTAATTGATCCATTTATTGACTAAAATGTGATGGGTTGATGGATAAAGGATGGATATTATGATTTTGTTAGTCCTAGTCAACAAGTCCAAGAGATTGGATGGAAATATTAGGAAATGATTGTGGATGATTAATATGCAAAAATTAACAAAGAAATGCAGAAAATACATGGATTAATGATAATGAATCAAATGATT
>JARHVA010008076.1:475000-505000 GCA_037957365.1 Torreya grandis
ACTAGGAAAATCTTATCACTCTAAAATATGGAGATTAGGCTTATATGAAAGCCAATTCAAACTTGATAACTAGGAATATATGAAAGTCCTAGATGTTTAGATATATTGATGTATGTCTTGAATTTAGATGTAGGATGCCCCCTTAATGGGTAGAGTGAAGTAATCAAGGAACTGGGTGTCACTGCACACACTCAAAGAAGATCAAGTGAAGCATGGTAATGTAGATAAATTGATAAACAATATCATACAATAGCAAGATGTAAGTGTAACATTGTAGAAGAAATGTAAATCATGGATAATACATACAATTGAAATGTTTTTGGTGTTTTTGAGTTATTTGAATGTTTTTGTATTTTGACATGTTATATTATTTTTCGTAAGATATGCAAAATAAATTATAAGGAAACTATGTACAAGTAAGTTGAAAAATTATGTACAAGAAACCTTGATAATAAATAATACTAATTGATGAGTCTCATGAGATATTACCTATCATGGTGTCCTTTATCAAGGAGAGGGATCATGCATGATCATGAATAATGATGGAATGGATGAGACTATGGTTCTAAAATCTTTGTATGTTGTAAGTGCTCTAAAATGTCTATAGTGGAAACTGATTGTGGGGTACCCTTACAACTATGAGAAGTAGATTAAACTTTTGGGATCTTATGGAACCATATGGTAGTAGAATAAGATCTCTAAAAATGTGCTCTATGTGTAGAGGCATGAGACTTCAATGATACTATTATGGGTGTGAATACTATAGCTAAAAACTATCTATAGTCTTGAAACTATCACTGATGTAATTGTTAGTATAAGGAGATGTAAGATATCACTATGTGCATATCAACCCCATGGTTTTTGTATCACTATATGAACCCTAATGGCTAATTTAACAAGTGGCCATATTACTCATGTTGTGTAGGAACATACCCTATATATGATGTTTTTTGGAGTCCACTAAATGTAGTTATACATGGATACTCTATAGGATACACCCGTAATAGATGTACAACTTAAACTAATTTCTATGAAGGAGGCTCATCTATCCATAATCATAGTCGATTGTTACATGAAATAACACCATATGGTCTCTATTGTGATGCATTTGATTGAGTAATAGATCATGATGTAACTATAACCTATGATGGGGTCTCATATAATCTCAATTTTAGTGTGTTGATACATGAAATAGGTCCCTAAAAACTTGGATATCAATAATATCTATCTAGAATAGTACTTTATGATGTGGGTTCATCTAATATTAATTGTATCAAGTTGCTACATGAGATAGGACCCTAAAAACTTGATTGTAGTGAATATCTATCTGAGGTAGTACTCTATGATGTTGGTTCATCTAATATTAACTATAGAAGGTTGATATGTGAGATGGGACCCTAAAAAAATTAATACAATGCATGTGACTATGTTTGATATGTATGTGAAATTAAACTATGTACTCCAAAGACTACACTTCTATATGTAGACTCCTTTCATTGTACTAGCCTCTAAACCATCTAATTAAGTGGGATAAGAGATCTCCTATGAGGCTCTGTCTTAGAAACCAAATTATTCTCATGATGTGTAACCAATGACTCCTATGAATAAATGTCTTGGGCTGACTCAATTATGGAGAAATGAGGTGTATGAATCCATGATGGAGGATATCTCAGTTCCTCTAATGTGAATGGTATGATACCATTATCAACACATCTATTAATATATTTCTTGAGTCCATAACACTCATTGTTTTTATGT
This sequence comes from Torreya grandis, assembly GCA_037957365.1. Lineage (NCBI taxonomy): Eukaryota > Viridiplantae > Streptophyta > Pinopsida > Cupressales > Taxaceae > Torreya > Torreya grandis. Next base: position 476,759 of record JARHVA010008076.1, read on the forward strand.
CCATTGATATGATGATAGTTTTAAAATGGTTGATGTGGTTATTTATGTAAGAGATGTTGAGATCGATGATGAGTAGAAGTCAATGTGATTAACCTCCTATCTATTAGTGATAATAATATGACATATGGGATATCCTTCTCTGAATCAAACTGTAGAGGTTCCCTACTTCTATTATTTATAGTGCATAATATAGGTGGTGCTCTAGAAATATGCTCTTTGTTCTTAACTAATTACTTTTTTGTTTGTGGTCTCCTATCTTATTTGGGGCATGGTAGATGATGTGTGCTATGAGATATAGATGGAGATAATGCTATGAAATCTAGAGGAAGTTGATCAACTAAATTTGAATTAATCAATCCCAATTTCTTCTCCAAGGCTAAAACTATATAACATATTCTCTAGGAGGGGTTGGTGAATCCCCTTAATAAATATATGTTAAGCCTTTAAATTTATTAGTTTATAGATCAATCATAATATGTGAGTCTTGAATAGTAATATATAATCACTAACTGGCTATGAAGAATTCTAATGCAATTCAGCAAGTTTCACATATGTAACATGAAGCCCAATGTTTTATATGTAATATCTGAGAAATGCCTCCTCTAAGTCATCATATGTATGCAAGGAAATAATATGGATTTGATGAAAAAAACCAATTATATGAATTACCCACTAATCTTTGTTTGAACAATTTAAGTAGAATCAAAGGACTCACATGAGATGGAAAAGCCTTCCAAAAGGCTTCAAGGTGTATGAATGGATTCCTAGTTCCATCAAATTGAGGGAATGATGGTATTTGGAAATGCTCAAGTAATGAAGCTTTGAAAAATGTATTTAGAAAAGGATTACCATGTAAGTCATTGGCATCCATCCAAGACATCAAAGCCTTGATTTCCAAAGTAAGGATATGTACTTCGTTTTGTAATTCACCAATTACATGCATTAACGAAATAATATCTTGGGATGGTATATTAGTATTTGAAGTGATTCATTTAAATGTTGAATTTGATCATTTATTTTAGCCATGGGAATGATACATTTATTAATTGGATCATAGAGAGGGTGTGCTCACTTGAACCTTTGGATGAATGGTAATTTGGACCTTAGTAGAGGGATGTGGGATACCATTCTCTTTGGGTGAAGAGTGAGAAATAGGTGGTACTATAGTAGGGTATGGTTTCTATTGTAGTAGGGGATGGTTTGGGAGATTTATTGGTATATTTAGTATTTATTGAATCACATTATAATTTAATAAAATATGTGATGTTATCATTAACATGTGCATCATTTGAAATTTAATCATGCATAAAAGTAAAAGCAACATTTTGTATTGCATTATGTTTGAGAAAATTAGTGAGAAAAGAGTTAGAAGCATGAGATGCATTTTCTTCTTCATTATATGCATAATATTTATCATTATTCCATGTATTATAACAATAAAAAAAAATTGATTTGAAAAAGGATAAATAGAAGTATCACTTTCATATTCACTCTCATTGTCATATTCATTTGCGTGTTCACTACCATACTCATTACCACTTCTATTATCACTAGGGAGAGGGGTAAGAGAAGATGTTAATTCTTCTCCAATATGAAATAAATTATCATGTGAAATTGGAATACTATGTTCATCTATATTATCCTTGAATGGAGTACATGTATTATTTTCATTTGCAATATGACAAGTAAGAATAAGAGATATATCATTTAAACATTCTTTCATCATTGTTAAAGATGAAAAAGTAGAGTTAATAACATGAAATTGATCATTTGAATTATGGATTGAAATTTGATTCTATTTCATTTATATTGTTGTAATTTGAACATGGAAGTAGTAAAAGAGAGGGATAAATTAGGTTCAAATGCAAGAAAATTATCACCAATGAGAGGTTTAGTTGGAATTGAATGATTAATTTTGCATTTGATGTAATTGTGCATAAGAGAATGAGGTGAAAAGTAAATTTTATATTTATCAAAATTATTTTATTTGAAAGAGGGAAGAAAAGTGATAGGTTTGAGAGAAGAAGAACCATCTACTTTTTCTTCACTATCACTTTCATAAGCATCATCATATTCCTCATTACAAAAATAGTAATTATCTTCATTGTAAATGAAATCATTTTATTCAATTTTCGCTAATGTGCAATTTTGTAAATTTGTCCATTAATTATCATAATTATGAGAAAAATTTAGAAATTTATCTATATGATGAGAGGGAAGAAGTGCCTTAGTGTCCATTTTATTGCTTTAAACAAAGAGATTATGTAAAAATATTATTAATAAAATAAATTAAAAAATAAGTACCAACGTAGGGATTTCAAAAATGTTTTTGACACTCCAAATAATTTGCAAAAATTCTAAAAATTTTATCTAAAATTTTTAAGATAGGAAGGCTTGGGGTTTGAGGACCTAGTTTGGAAATCTAGGGTTTTGGGTTGGAGTTTTAGAAATTTGAAATTATTAAAGTAATTTGAATTATAACAGAAATTTAAATTAAATAAGTGTACAAAAATTTATAAAGAAATCAAAATTTTGAAATTGAATTTTTACACATAAATGTGAAGGAAAACCTTAGGGTTATCTAAGATTTGAGATTTATTCAAAGTAAGTCAGGTTAACCAAATGATTTAACTATTTTAGGAATAATGGAGTTTTATTCCTATTTTAATTAAGGGTTTGGATTAATAAATTAGTAAATAATATTTTAATAATTACAGTCTTGATTTGTGTAATTTATCTATCTTTTTTACCTTTCTAAAAATAGCAATAAATAAGGAGAAAATATAATATATCTAGAAATAGGTTGAGATGATTAATACAGGGTCTAAAATTGGTTGTGTAGGATTGGGATATTATTATAAATCAGAATCAGGATTTCATATGGTAAAAGGATAGGGCCACTAAAAATAAGACATTTTGAGGTCTGGTGCTATTTTCCACTTCTATTGTTGTTATCCAAACTAGTCCTAAACAACTACAACTTTTTAGGTTTTTGTGTTGTGCCGATATGAGCCTACCTATGAAATATTGAGTGTTGAATGTCAATATAGATCACTATAAAGATGATTTAATCTTCAAACCCTAACCCTCCATCATGCTTGATAAATGAAATTTGAATCACTTGAAAAAGTGGGGGTTAGTGTGTGTAAGATACACTGAACATGTGATCGACAACCCTTGTATGGGCATGATACCTACACACCAATAATATGAAGAGGGATCAATCCATATGAATCTCTTTCACACATTGTGATTTTTGTTATAGTGTGATACAGATGCAAAAATCCCAAATTGAGAGTGTTTGAGATTGATAGGGACTAGTATGAGGTTTTGAATATGTTTGCAAGTATGTTGGGTGACTGTATGTAGAGAATAGGGAAGTTTTCCTTAGTAGTTTATTTTTATTCTTTCTTTCTTTGTAAGATTTATCACCTTCCTTTATAAATGAGTGTTGGATGGTATTTTATACAGAAATATTGGTCATGGGTTAGATGTATTTGTATTAGGATAACATGATGAAGGATAGGAATAAAAATAAAATGACCATTGAGTCTTAAAGTGCAAATGGACATGAGTATTGAAAACAAGACACCCTAGGGTTCAGTGTTATAGCCTAAATATGGTGTTATTATCCTATAGGCTCAGAACCTGAGGGATCAGAATTATCCTAGGAAGTACATCTTGGTTGAGGTATAATTATTTTTTTTAAGGGTAAAAATGATTATAAATGAGAAAAAAGGTGTGTCAAAGGTCATAAGAGCATGTAAGAGGGACCAATGGATTGGGTGTCATAAGCCACACTCAAACTACCAATTATAGACACCTAAAACTGGCCACTGATAACCTCCAACCATGCTTTTAGCCAATTTCCACTTAAAATACATAATTTGGCCTAAAAATAAAAAAAACTATCTAAATGATGTGAGATTATCTTTCAAAATGACCTAAACATACACCTAATCAAGATAACTAAACATGTGTAGGTAAAAACCATTAATAGAATAAAAAATTATACTAATAAAAATAAGCTCCACCCAAAAATAATGTAATAGTTAAATCATTTTGGTAAGGATGCTTCTTGGTTGGGTAATTTGGAAGTGTTTTTGGTCTATTTTCATGCAAGTGAAGGCTATTTGGAGTTGACTAGTCTTGCACTTTGGTTGAGTCTCAAATCCCTCCAAAATAGGATTGAAGCAAGTATTGTGGAAATAGTTAACAATGAAAATGTGATATAAACAAACATTAATGGTTTATTAGTTATCTAAATAATAAAACCAAGTATGACCCTTTATGCTAAATAATGTGAAATTGACATATTCAAGTTCTAATTTTGGCCAGTGTATCATTAAATGGGGAAATGCAATTTGTGGGCTAGCTAACTTTGGTCAGATCATTCCAAGTCAAAATGCTAATTTTGCACATAGGTGCTCTAGATTGCTCTTTTCTATCAAATCTCTTGCATGAGACATGTGTCTTTGTTATTTTATATTGGTAACATCCTAAATGAGAATATGGTTCCAATGCATCTAACATCAACTTTCAATTCCAATTTAGTCAAATTTTGGACCAATAACAAGACTTTCTGATCATTTTGAGTAATTTGTGCACAATGTGCTTAAACATGCTTAAGAGATAATTAACCCAAATTAAGGCGTAATTAATAATTCAATGGAAACTTGTTGAATAATTTGTTTTTAAAATGAATATTGAATATTTTCATCACCAGGTCACCTCATTTCATGGGAAGACATCCCTAGGACATAAATCCACAAATATAAAGATTCATGCCTCCCATGCCTCATCAAAGACCTCCATGCCTCTTAATTTATCCTCGATTGAAAATATTATTGAGCATATTTATCAAATTTAATTACCAAGTTGGATTAATCCTTAGACACACATCTCAATCCTAATATGAATGGTTTAGGTTAATTTTGATCATTCTCAAAAATCTATAAATAGAGAGCTCATGAAAATCATTTCTAAGTTATTTTCATGAAATTTTATTATGCTCAAATATATTAAAAATCCATTAAAATTAGTGTTACCATGCCAAATAGATTCCAAGCCAAGCCAAGCCAAAGCTACAAGGTGCCAAGGAGAGATGGAGGTAGCCAAACTTTCATTGATGAAGACTTCATAAACACAAACCAAGCAAGCCACTACAACAAGGATTTTAGAGCATCCAAGGAAGGTAAAAGAGGGTTTATTTTGCATTTTAGTTGTCTATTTCATTCATGTTTGTTAACTAAGCTCTCCATAGTGTCTAGGCCTAGAGATGTTATGCTAGTTAGTGTGTTTCTTTCATTTTGTTTTCATTTTGGAGCTAACACCATACTAACCATCCTCTCTTGAGTTAAATTCCTAGATCACATAATGGCATGCCTGATGGGACTAGACGCATCTCACACCTGAATAAGATCATTTTGTAGCTTTAAAATATTCATTTGGACCCTTAAAACTCTTTCAAATTAATTTTCTAACTTTATTTTAACATTTTTATTTGTGACAAGTTTACACCTTAACTAACATTTGCTATTAAAATTGACATCATTTATATAGCTTGACTGACATTAGTTAGTAAAATTTACATTAGTTGGATAGCTACCTTTAGTCACATTGGTATAACTGATGTTGGTTAGATAACCATCATCGGTTAGAAAATGTAACCATCATCAGTTATATAAACCGACATTAGTCATTGTGTTTCTCTTGAAACATAAACCTGGGAGCTCTTTTACTAAATTTCATTATTTCAAACTCGAAAGAGCTTCAACGCTGAAGGACATGCTAATTTTTTTTTACAAGACCAAGCTTTAAATTTTTTAAAATCATGTTTTGAATCACCTTTTGCATGCTTAAAAATAAATTAGGAACCTTGTTTTGGTGTTTAACAAAAAAAATAGATGTTTATGGTGAATGTTGTTAAGGTTTGCAACTAAGACCAAGGGTTCAAATGAACACAACCTCATTTTCCATTTGGGATTAAAAATGAACTCACCTTTTGATAGCTTTTTGTATTTACTTAGTTGTTTAGATTAAATTTTTATTTGGTAAAAAGAGGGATATTGCGTGTATGCTCTTCCATTTTTCCACTTTAGGGAACCCTTAGAATCAAAAGTTTCATTCCTATTGCAAAAAGACTAGTCCAAGGCATATAAATAATGTCATATAAAGCACTCCCCAAAAACTCATCAAAGTTTGGGTGACCTTGAAAATGACCCTAAAGTCTTTCTCTTAGTTTTTTATTTTTATTTAAACTTGGCTTGTGAGGGGGATATCATTACCAATCGTGAGTTATTTAAGGAAAATTTAACCTAGGGTTTAATCTCCTAGCATTAACTTCACTTAATTCTTTTGATTTTTACATGGGATGTATCTACATTTGGACATCGCACTAAACTGAGTGAATAGTAGGATGTAGTGGTTGTAAAAAGGACTAGACCTTTTTACAACTAGCCAATGCCATGGTCACCTAATTTTTATGATTTTATTTTGAATTATTTGATGTGAAAGTCAATGTAAAATTTATTCCCATAAAAACATTTGAAAGCTTGATAGTTTAGTCAACCCCACATTGACATACCCTTGCTAAGATTTGGATGATTATACTTAGTGTATTTTGGTCATTTTTACTTGGTATGTTTTGAGACTAAAACTTGTTTTTGTGTTCATAAGCCATGTCAAAACAATGTATTTGAGTTAAGGAGAGTAGTGTTATGATGCCAAAATCATTTCAAACCATTTTTTCCTTTGAGTCTTTTAAATTATAGCATTGATCACATCCTTTGAGCATGCTTATGCTGTTAGGCTGCTTAAATTATTTCAAGAATAGTTTACCTTGTATCAAAAACTATTTATTTCAAACCATGTCATGTATACCATTTGGGCCTTTGTCTTTTGCCATCATGCTGTCCAATTTTGTCTAATTTGTTTAGTCAAATCCTAGTTTTCAATGTTGAGTTTTTAATTAGGCTTGTTAAGTTTGGATCCAAATATTGGTTTATTTTTATTTAGGCCTCAATTCATGGAGTTGATACATAGATCTTTCTCTTTTGGGTTGCATAACATTGGTTAATAAGTTATCCAATTTGAAAAATATTGAGGGTTTATTTGTTTAGTACCTATCCTTATCATTGTTTAGGCCTTTATTTGGGAAAACATAGTCTTTCTTCAAAGAGCCTTTTGTCTTATGCCTTATGCCAATTGATCATGTTTATATTTGATTCCATGTGTTGGGAATGTGTCAATGTTGTTTCCAAAATTGTTACATCAAATAAAATCACATCATGCCTATTTGTTTTAGTCTATATTTTGAATCCACATTTCAATAAAAAACCTAGCAACACTTTTCCCTTTCATAGTTTAGACCTTGTTTGTAACACTTTGACCTAGACCTTTGACATGCCAATTTTTATTCAGACACTTGACCTTTTATACATATGAAATTTAACATTAGGCATTTTATGTTAGGTAATTTTATGACAAATCTTACAACAAATCATTTTGGAGATACAGCTCCACTTTTAAACCACATAGGAGATACAACTCAACCTTTTGACCAAGTTAGACCAAGCTTGAACCATTTGTCCTTTGGACATAGTTTTTTAGAGTTTGTGGAACTCTAAGATTTTTTGTTTTAGAGCTTTCATCATTTACATGGATATGTCTAGCTACACTTATGGAGTCACTTACACTCCAAATTATGATATAATGGCCACATAAAATGACTTTTATGGCTTTATTCATGACCCCAATGATGCTACTATCATTTGTGAGATAGATTTCTATCCACCTCATATTAATCATTCATGGGAACAAAGTCATGAAACAACTTACAATCCAACTCAAGACCTTGATTGGTATGAAGAGGCTTGTGAGGAGGAATTTGAAGACCCAACTATAGATAATTTTGTTTTGGATATTAATCCATACCCTCTTTTCAATAATTACTACATAGAACACAATCAAGAACTAGCTTATGAGCTAACTCACAACTAGGATGATATGGTTTATAAGGAAGACTTGGATGCTTTAGCTTATATGAGTAATCAATCTCCACCACATCATACCATTTATATTAAAATACCACAATGTTACACCATTCCCATACCAATACCTCATCCTTTAGTTTTTGTGAGCAACCAAGCCCCACAACACCTAACCATTTCTATACCAGGAACTCATCCTTTGGTTTATGCAAGCAACCATGCTCGACAATGCCCCTTCATCATTCTAGGACCTAGTATTTTGGCTTGTGTAAGAAATAAAGCCCCAAAACACCCTATCATTACCATCTCAGGACTTTATCCTTTGTCTCATGTGATCAAACATGTTCCCTAAGGCCCTACCATTATCCAACTACAAGTCATTCCTCATCCAGTAGCAATCCCATCCAAACCTCAATCCATCAAATCATTTTAATACCAAGCTATGTTCAAAACTGGTATTTTCTAATTCATTAGAAACTAAAACATAGACAACCAACCAATCTAAGATGTTTTTTTTAAACCAACCACTTATGATAAGTCAACCTATTATGAGTCACTTATTGATCCTATACTAGTTGTCAAGGAATCTCACACTTACAATGCAGTCTTTGTCAAGTCGCTTCCTAATGATTATAACTACCTTTGGGCAAATCATTACCTTAACCATGTGCCTATTTTTATAGAGCCTCATATTGACAAGCTAGTCTCTGAGGAGTTGTCTCTTGACCTATTTCCCATCTTAGAGGAGTCTCACTTTGACAAACCAGTTTTTGTGGAGTCTATTATGCCATCACAGGCTATTACTTGTCAAATACCAAATATTTAGCAAGACATAATTGTAACAAAGTACCCATTAGATGAAGAATCATAATTAGAGTCAAGTTATATTCCTGAACTGACATAAAATTTATCATCAAAACCTAAATCAACATCAGTCTCAACATTGAATTTAGAGTCCCTAGAGTTAGAATTAGATTTAGAAGAAGAATATGTTCATGGGTATTACAATATTGGTTATACATGCATCATAGATCAATTTGAAAAAAAAAGTTATCCTTCTATAATTTTTGAGGATGAGTACTTTAGCTTTGACACAAGTTATCCTAGTATCTTCTACAAGAATTATGTAACCTCTTCCCATTCCATTACCATTCCACAAGCCATTACCATCAACCAAAATAGCCATATCATTGACATTCCATCTCCCATAAGTGTTTATTAGGATTGAAATAATCACACTTTATTGAACTGCATCCATGGTGACATAGCAGTTGAAGCAGAGCAAGGAGGCCAAGAAAACATTCTTATAGCAGAAGAACACTCTCCTAGTCAAACTTTTTTGGAGGTACTAAGGAACAATCAAAGTCACAACTTAGCATCTTCTAGTGAAACATTTTTATAATAACTATAATACTATCAAATTCAAAATTCAACATTCCTTATTGAAACCTTCTCAAAGGTGCTATGGGACAAGCAAGACAACTTCATTGGTAAAAACCTCTTTAAGGCACCAATCGCTGAGCACAAAAGTTCTTCACTACTTGATGAAGATAAAATCAAAGATCAAATTAAAATAACTTCATATCTATAGCCTAATTATATGGTAGTTAATATTAAGATCAAACAACAATAAAATTTGGTGGTCTTATCTAGAAAACAAGTCTTATGCCACACTACAACTAGAATTATGTTAAATCTAGTATTAACAACATTATGTGTGATTGAATGTCCTAATATTCATTTGTTTCCCCACCATTACACTTTCCATTATCACCTACATTCCATTAAAAATTCAAACCTACCATCCATTATTTATCCTTGTTTACCATCCATGGCCACACTTTCCTTTGTAGAGGCTATAAAGATACCTTATCTAGACGTTTAAAGGAATCAGAATTAATGACCAATGATGATCACAAAAATATTCTCAGCATCAAGTTCTATAGGTAGTTCTTAATACAGTAGTTATTTAAATGAGGTGTGGGCTAGAAATTAACATAATCAAGTATTCTGTTGTATCATTTTTTGATTAGGACATGCATCTACATCTCAACAGGAATAATAGAATAAAAAAACCACACCTAGGCCAAAAATATGTACCATGCCATTGCCATTGTTAAATATCAATTTACCATTGTCACATATTCCTACCATTTACTGCATAAATTTGGGGTAACCCTCTTACCATTTAATCCAATCTATAAAAAATCATACCATCTTATCATTCCATTCCTATTTAGACCAAAGCTTATTTTTAGTCATCCTACCCAATCTTGTTTTGATCTTGGTTCATTTGGTTCTTCCTACACCTTTTTTATGGGGATTACAATCAAGTTAAAATAATCAATACAATATATGTTCATAATTATAGTCTATGAAAGTAGTGTGACAATTGATTTGGCAAGATATCTTTCATCCTATATCCAAGTTTGTTTATGTGAGCTTGATTATAACCACTTATGGCCAAATTAGTGTTTCACCAATCTTGCTACTAATTCTAACCACATATGAGAAAATTAGTATCATTGATATATATCATTGTATCCTAGTTATAACTTCATATAAGAAAACTAGGGGCAACATTTTTGTAACATGCATTACAACATCACATTGCCATCATTGTTTTCATTTAACTGGCCATTTGTTAGATTTGAGAACTTATTGGGACCTAGTTGGGTTTTCCCTAACTTTTATGTGGATGAAATTACTAAGAATTTAGGTTATTTTAGGACTATGTGTGTCATGATCAATTCATGTCAAGGTCACCTTAGTCCCCCTTTCCATATGCTCTCACCATTTTATGAGCAACCTAACATAAATTCTCTCACCATTTTGAGAGCATATATCTTGTCATTCTATAACGAGTTAAGATACCTCAAAATTTAAAAAACGTTAATATATTTTAAAAATCCAAAAATATTTGTCTTATTTAAGCCTAGTTAATTATCCTCGATCTACCTTAATAGGGCATTGCCATTAGTAGGATGTTTTCTTTTGATTTTATTTTTAGGATTTCTATTTCTTTTTTTTATTTTAGGTTATTTATTTATTTTTTGTTTGTTTGTTTGTTCACTTGATTGTTTGTTTGATTTCAACATTGTTGCCTTGACTCGGTCTATATGTGTTTGTTGGGTGATTCTTCAAGAAAATTATTCTTGATTATATCCATATTCATCTGTAAATATTATCATTGGTGTATTATTTTCAAGTGTTTATTGGATATCAAGAGTCAGTCCTTACATATATTTTGGCTAAGTCTTCATGGTGTTCTATCATGAAGCCTACCATCACATGCTATAATAATAATCAACTTCAAGAAGGTATACAATCAATGGAGCCACAGAAGTTTCTCCTTGGCACCTTGGACAAATCCTTCCATCCCACCCTTGATCAAATCAACCCATGAACATTCTATTTGTATCATTTTTAGTCAAGATGAGCATCTCCTTATTAGAAGGTAAAACTAAATAATTCACACTAATTAGTCATATTCTTCTGTTAATCTATTTCATCACTTTTCACCCACTCATATTTAATCTATATTCTAGGTTATATCCTTGAGTTATGCTTGATAATCAGCCCTAACTAGGGCAGAATCATCTTTAGCCAATCTAGGTCCTCTTAATGATTATAACCATCTATAGGCAAATCATTATTTTGACTTTTTATCCTGATTATAACTACCCTTGAGAAAATCAGTATCCTTTCTACATCAATGCATGAAAACATTTTCTCATTTGGATTTATCTCAACTATGAGTTAATTCCACATTTCTTATTTCTTTTCGAGGGACCATCTATCAACAAATATGATGGCCACTCCCTCAAGGGGGCATCATCAAAGGCTTCCCAAAAAAAATTTAGAGATTTGTTCCTAAACCATCATCTCATTTTTGGCATATAGGCCATTTCTCATTCTTTGAGAAAAAATTGCTTTACCTATGGTTTATAATGCCTTCTTAAATAGGGGTAAACTATAGACCCCTAAAAATGGCCACTGATAACCTCAAACCAAGCTTTTGGCCAATTTATACTTAAAATACACAATTTGGCCTAAAAACACTAAAACACACTAAATGATGTGAAACTAACATATTCAAGTGACAATTTTGGCAAGGGTATCATTAAATGGGGCAATGCAATTTGTGCGCCTGCTAACTTTGGTCAAATCATTCCAAGTCAAAATGCTAATTTTACACCTAGGTGCTCTAGATTGCTCTTATTTGTCAAATATCTTGCATGAGACATGTGCCTTTATTATTTTCTATTGGTAACATCCTAAATATGAATACAGTTCCAATGCATATCACATCACCTTTCAATTCCAATCCAGTAAAATTTTGGACCAATAACAAGACATTCTGATCAATTTGAGTAATTTGTGCACAAAGTGCTTAAACATGAATAAGAGCTAATTAACCCAAATCAAGGCATAATTAATAATTCCATGAAAACTTGTTGAATAATTTGTTTTGAAAATGAATATTAAATATATGCATCATCAGGTGACCTCATTTTTTGGGATGACATTCCAAGGCCATATGTGCCAGAAATATAGGATTCATGTCTCCCATGCCTCACCAAAGCCCTCCATGCCTCTTAATTACTCCTCTATCTCAAATTTTAATGAGCATATTTATCAATTTTAATTAAAAAATTGTATTAATCCTTATCCACACATCTTAATCCTGAGATGGATAGTTTAGGTTGATTTTGATCATTATCAAAAATATATAAATAGAGAGGCCATGAACATCATTTCTAAGCTATTTTGGTGCAAAGTTATTATGCTCAAATATCTTCAAAAGCCACTGTAATTAGTGTTACCATGTCAAATCAATTCCAAGCCAAGCCAAATCCACAAGGTGCCAAGGAGAGATGGAGGTAGCCAAACATTCATTGATGAAGAAGTCATGAGCACAAACCGAGCAAGCCACTACAAGAAGCATTTTGGAGCATCCAAGGAAGGTAAAAAAGGGTTTCTTTGTGTTTCATTCATGTTTGTTAACTAAGCTATCCCTAGTTTCTAGGCCTAGAGATGTTATGTTATTTAGTGTGTTTCTTTCATTTAGTTTTAATTTTAGAACTAACACCGTAATAACCATCCTCTTTTGAGTCAAATTCCTAAATCACAACATTTTGAATATATATATTCAAAATGTTGTGATCTAGGAATTTGACTCAAAAGAGGATGGTTATTATGGTGTTAATATATATATGGTATAAATACATGAGTTTTGAACTATGTAATACATCTAAATAGATTATACCATTTACATAAATATGCATGATATACTTAGTTTTATTGTGATTTAAAACATTATTACCATTGGTGTGTAATTGATTGCTTGGGTTATATATTAATGTTATGGATATACATGTTACAATATCATAATTTAGCAATTCATATAAGTAATTTTGATGTTTTCACTATCCTTATAAAGCTTGAAATATACTATTATTTCATAGTGAAATAACATTATGAGTTACTTGGTATGATAAGTAACTAACAGTTTTGATGAGATAATTCCTAGATGGTATATTTAAGACTATTTCTGGATTCTATTTATTATATATAATAAATTAGATAAATGGATTCATTACACTTAATTTTATATAATAAATTAATATATGATAAATTATGTACTTAGCTAAATTTTAGATGTGCTAAGGAAATATATTTATGAATGAATATATTATTATTATTATTATTATTATTATTATTATTATTATTATTATTATTATTATTATTATTATTATTATTATTATTATTATTATTATTATTATTATTATTATTATTATTATACCAAATATTGCATGCATGACCCTAATTAAGTAGTGGACATATTCTATTAGCTTAAATTAACACCATCAATACAAAATGAGGTTTAATCTGATCAAGTGGTGTGTGTGAATTAGACTAGTCATATAGGTCATTTATTATTGAAAATTTGGCAAATATAATGTTTGATCAACATTGTCATTTTACATGTTGATATAGTTTTCATATTTTTGTAATATCATATCATATTATATTTATTTATGGTACACATTATGTATTAGATATATTTGACACAGGTTCTAGTTTGTTACTCTGGATTCCCATACCATCATTATCTACTCATCCATGAAGGGAGTTACATCCCCTTGTCTAGGAGATAGTGTGGTGGAGCTATGGTCCAATGTTTGTGTATAAAAGTGCTTAGATGATACTCTTTCTCCTAGTTAGAGTAATATATTTGAGAATACACTTGATATTACATATTGATACTTATGTCACATAGACTCTTGAGTCATGGAGACTCTACTCAGAGCAGATTTGTATCATGTTTTATAATTTGAGATATTATTTTTTATTTTTAAAAATGTATTTTTTTTCTAAATTATACTTATATAACAAATGATGTCATATTATATTATTATTTTTTGAATTTTTACTATTTCATTTATGTTTTCATGTAGTAATTATTGTAATTTAGTATTGTTCATGATTTCTATATTTATTCATGGTGATTGTTAGTTAAGTAGATTAGTTATAACCTTTAGGGTAAACTAAATTAATACAATTATTTATATATCAGTAGTTAGTATTTCTCATGGTGAAATATTTATGTTCAATATGTGTATTTAAATATTTTTAAAAAATATATATTGTAATACTCCCGATAAAACCTAGTGGGATTGTTACATTGTCGTATCATAGTTTAGGCTCAAACTCTAAGACTTAATGTGTCTACTAATGCACACTTATTATCCTAATTAATAGGAATAATAATGGTACACATTTGACCAAAATGTGAGGTTAATTTGAATAACAAACCCCCTATAGATCCAAATAATTTTATAGCTAAGCAAGATGCAACGTTGGACCAAATCCTCATAACCATGAAAGAGACTAGCGATGAGATCATGGCCCTAGAATAGGAAGTGCATGGCTATGAAGAGTAAAATGATCAAGATGAACCTGAAAATAATTTTAATGATTAAGAAAATTTTCAAGAGCAGAGGCATTCAGAGGTACCACAGGATGTGAGAGCTCAAGTAGCTTCATAGTTAGCACATGACATGAAAAAGATGAATCCACCCAAATTTGGTGGAACTATTTTAGGAGATAGAGCTAAAGTATGGCTATCATAAATCAAGAAGTATTTTGAAATTCATAATTATTTCAAAGTCATGAAAGTAGTCAGGGAGCTTATTATATTTTTGGTGTAGCAAAAGCTTGGTGGAAAAACAAGAAGCTTGAGATGAACCTCGATTCAACCACCACTACTTGGGAACATTTTGTGACATTATTTAGGTCATGAGGGCTTCTATAAATTTACATTGACCAAAAAATTGTATATTTTCAAAATCATATTCAAGGGCATTTTTTGGTGAATGAATATTGGGATAAATTCACCAAACTTCTTAAGTATGTACCTTATTATAAGGTAGATGAGAGGTTTAGAATCAATAAATTTATCATGGCATTGAAACTTCAAATAGGTGGTGATGTAGATGTGCATGGTCTATCTACTATAGATAAAGTGTTTTAGAAGGTGGTCAAGTAAGAATAAAAACTAAAATCTCTTGTCTAAGTTAGAGATAAGTTCAAAAATAATTTTGGAAGTTCTAAACCAACTTTTAATAAGAACTAGAAGTGGAGATTCTAAGGGAGTTGAAATTAAAGAATATTTTTCAATTCAACTCAAGAAATATAAAACTAAATGATCTCAAGAATATATTGTTAATATAAATGATATGAAAAAATCTAGGGAAGCATCTATTGAATATTATCCTTTTATGAAAAAATTCCATGATTTGTTCCCATAAGAATTACAAGGATTCCCAGCTAAGTATGAGTTTGATTTCTCTATTAATATCATATCTAGATCAAAATTATAGTCTAAGGCTCTGTATAAAATGAAAACAACTGAATTTATTGAGTTAAAGGTAAAAATTTAGTAATAGATATTGAAAGGTCTGATTTCGCTGAGTGTGTCACCATGGGGTGCTCTAATTGTCTTCATCGAGAAGAAGGATGGAATTATTCACTTATGCATAGATTATAGGATGTTCGATAAAAAAATGATCAAGAAAAAATATCCATTTCCATGTATTGATGATCTATTTGATAAAATTCTATGGATAATCATCTTTTCTAAGATTGATTTTAGAGTAGGGTATTACCAGTTCGGGATTTATGAAGAGGATATCCTAAATATAGTCTTTAAGACTTGATATGGGATCTATGAATTTATAGTGTTACCATTTGGATTGATGAACACACTAAAAACATTCATGAATATTATGAGTAATGTTTTTAGATACTACCTAGATCACTTCGTGTTGGTCTTTCTTGATGACATCCACATTTATTCAAATGATGAGGAAGAGGACTTACAACATCTGGAATTGGTAAGTTGTCTAAGTGTGAATTTTTCCAAGATAAAGTATAATATCTAAGACATATTTTCTTTGAGAATATGTATTTAATTAGATATAGGAAAGATAAGAGCCATAATGGATTGGCCAACACCAAATAATGTGCATGAGGTAAGAAGTTTTATGGGATTAGTGGAATATTATAAGAAATTGATTTTGAATTTTTCTAAGATAGCTAGTCTAATTAGCTCTCTTCAATAGAAGAATTAAAGTTTAATTTGGTTACATGAGTGTGAGGAGAATTTATAATATAATTTTATTTGATTTAGATATTATTTTGAGGCCAAACATGATCATTTGAGGGTCCAAAATTAACTTTTAACAATTTTTTGAAAATTTTGTATTTTTATAAATTATATATTTTTAAAACTAGACCTTAACTTTAGTTGAATTTCATCTCATAGGATAATTTTAGAATTTAGTATATTTGGGGATATTTTTAGAGCCACACAAACTTTCATGCAAAACTTACAATAAACAACAACTATTAAAAATAGACATTCTTTTTAGATTTTAACTTTTTCAAATTTTGCATGTAAACTCTAATTTTTGAGTTGAGGCTTATTTAAGCATGGTTTAGGTTTGTAATTATTTTAATTCATTAAATATGAATCAATACTAGTTATTTTTCAAAATCTTGGCCTATTGGTAATTTTATTTGTCTTATCAATTTTTGGGTTCTTTAAAAAGTAGGTTACTTCAGCACCAGTGCTAAGAGTTCTCGATCCTAATGCTCAATTCTCATGATTACTGATACATCTAAGGATGGAATTGGGGGAATTTGTATGCATGATGGCTCATTGGTATCCTATGAATATAGTAAAATTAAGACTTATGAATTTAATTATGTCTCTCATGACCTAGAACTTACAAAATTGTGCATGCTTTGCATGTCTAGAGGTATTATTTTTTGGGAAAATCATTTAAAATCAAGAATGATAACTGAGGACTCATATACATCTTCACCTAGCTGAATATAAATAATCATCAAATATTATGGTTATAGTTATTATCTAGTTATGATTTTGGTATTAACTATATAAAGAGTAAGTAAAATGTAATAGTTGAAGCCTTACACTGTAGAAAGTACATAGCAATCATGGCTACTATCAAGCATACTTTCAAGGATCAAGTGATCAAATTTTTACCAAGATATGAATTCTATGATCAGGTCATGAAAATGTTATCTAAGAATTCTTAAAATCTTAAATATAAGGGAATCATAATAGTGAATGATGGTCTTTTGTAGAATAATGATAGGATGTGTATACTAGATAGAGATAATCTGAAGAGCATAGCGCTAAAATAACTACATAGTGCCCCATATTTAGGATATAAATAAGTAACCAAGCTCATGGCCAAGATTTGGCCACTCATTTTCTAGAAATAAATCAAATAGAGATGAAATAAATTTTGTGTCTCATTGTCTAGAATGTCAATGTGTGAGAGTTAAACATATGCATCTGATTAGATTATTGTATCCACATGACATACCAAAATAGAAGAGGTAGGTTATCAATATGGATTTTATCTAAGTTTTAACATTATCATAGAAAATTAATGACATGACCTTGGTACTAGTTGACAGAATAACCAAGGTAGCTCACATTATATAGGGCAACTTGATTAGTGATTCACCTACTCTTATGAAGATATTCATAAAGGAAGTGTATCAGTTGCATGGGTTTTCATAGAATACTTTTTTGGATTATGATCTAAGGATGAATTCTATATTTTGGTTGACTCTAAATTAAACTCTTAGTATACAACTAAACTTTATATGTACATATCACCTAGATACTGATGGACAGATAAAATGAGTTAATCAAATACTAGAAGATCTCCTTTATATTTATTGCATGGAACAACAATAAAAGTGGGAAGAGTAATTTCTATTGGTTGAGTTTACATACAAAAACTCATACAAATAAGCTTTGAATATGGATCTATTTGAGTCATTGTATTGAATAAGTCATAGAACATCAATCAGTTGGGATGTGTTAGAAGATAGGGTAGTCTTTGGACCTGAGATACTTTTAGAAATGGAAGAGCAAGTCAGGACAATCAGGCTAAGGTTAGTCGAGGCCAATGATAGACTAAAGAGTTATGTTGATCTAAAGAGAAAAATTAAGTAGTTTTTAGTAGGTGATAAACTATTTATATAGTCAAACCTCAAAAAATCTTGATTAAATTTGGGAAGTCAGTAAAACTTTCACAAGATATGTTTGACTCTTTGAGGTTTTAGAAGTGATCAACCTTGTAGTATATAGGCTTGAATTACCAATATATCTAGATATTTTGAATAAAATCTTCCATGTTTATAATATTGAACTATATATGGTTTATCCTTCACATGTCTTGGATTTGAATGATTTACAAGTTATGGATCTCGGGGTGGTCATGGTAGAACTAGTCAAAGTAATTGAAACTCAAAAACTCTATTTACATAATAAATAAGTATCACAATTTAAGGTGATGTGGGACATATATTCTAAGGATAGTACCATTTGGGAGGACTATGATGAGTTTTACCAGGCTATTTTCAATTTTTTTTCTTGATTTGTTTTTGCATACTATATTATTTTTTGTTGAATAGTATTTTTAATTCATAACATGTGTTTGAATAAATGTCATTGGGATGATGACCATATTTAGAGGGGAAGGATGTCACATCTTGATTTCTCTCTAACTAAGTAACATGTTTGATATATGGATTATTATGGTTGATTAGTTGATTAACTAATATTTGATTAAGCTTGATGACATATGTTAATTATGGGATAGTTTGTGCTACTTAATTTACATAATTTGTTTGTTATGAGTTAGCAGTACTTTTATATTTTTTACTTTGTGATCATGTTTATACAACATTAATTTATGTATATAATGATGTTTCAATCTAATTACCTTTATTTTTGTGAGCTAGATGTAGAACAAATTATTTCTTTAGAGTATGATGGAACGAGAGTATCATCGAAGAGGGTGGTTATAAGGAGACATTTTGTGTGGATAGAGAATGAATCTAGAAACCATTGCACACACCACTTAAAATATAATTTTTTGAAATTAATTATTTGATATATATGTCATAACATGTATTGTGTACTTTTATTTAGGTGATTTTTATTATGCTTTATGGTATAATGTTGATTATTGATGATGATTGTGTGATCATTCAAGTGATTTCACTAGTTTTGTGATCATACTAGTTTATCTCATATATTTCACTTATTTGAATAAATGAGTGAGTTAAAATATGTTTTTCTTACATTATTATGTTCTTAGGTAAGGTTTCAAAATGTTACAATATGATGACATATTCCATTATTTTTCATTATCTATAAGGTTTAGATAATAATAATTAAATATATTTATTATTATATAAGATAAATCTATATGTGAAAAAAATATAAATATCATTGTTTTTAAACACCTTTGTATTCAATTAACTATTGAGCCAAGGTTTGTTTGAAATATATTGCATACATTGTTTTTATTATTAAGTGATTTAATAATCATTGTATATCTGATAGGGGATAATATACTCACACAAAACTATAATCTAATAATATTTAAAATTATTATGTGATATAATCTATAATCTATACTATATAGTATTGGTGAATGTTATTTGCATGGGAATAATTTATTCATCGATATGATGTTAGAATTTACATGGAATATAAAGTGGAAATAAATTGATTGAGGTATAGTGTTCAAAGATTTTTTGTTTCATGTAGACTTTTAAAATAATATAATATGTTTTTTATATAAGCCTCAAGATGATTAGGGTTACTAATTATCCATTGACTTAAGTTATGATTATCATTTGAGTAGAACATGGAGGTTACTATATTTGCAAGGTGATAGACTGTGGAAAGTTGTTGAGAAAATTATGCATGCATTTAAATAGTTAGTTGAATCAACTATTAATTAGGGGTAGAAAAATAATGAAAAACAATAATTAGAGATAAGGAGAACTGTTGGCAAAGACACATGACTCATGACATAGAGGAGGGAGTTACATAAGATAAATAAGGTGAAAATTTGAAGGAAAGAGGAAGTTATTCTGTGGCTTTCTTTGGAAAACATAGGTAAGTTTTGTATTTTAATTCCTTCATGAATAATGTAGGTGTTTTTTAAATTAAGCACTGGGTTAATGATTTTTCTATGATATTAATGTAGAAATTTTGCATGGAGTGTAGAACCCTAAGGATGGATTGGCCTCCATAGAACACCACCTTTGACTCAAGGTAGACCTAAGGTTGAGGGTTAAGCATTATAAATATTTGGACTATTAATATTTTATGAAACTCATCTTAAACTCTCTTAGTTAAAAAAAAACTATGTACATTAGATAGAGAACTTTCCTTGATGGATATATATTTGTGGCTCAAACTAGATTGTTAGAATCAATTGTATATACTCATTTGGGTATGTGAATTACAAATTTAAACACAGGATAATGGTTGAAATTTGAATGTGTTTACATTGTTGGTTTTTAGGTGAAAAATGAGGAAATTTGTTATATGAAATGGGTTTATGGATATATACATAGATATGTATAAGTATATACATGGTTTAAATTGAAGGGTATACATACATACATACATATTTATATATTTGTATATATCTTATAATATTTGTATATGTATTCTTGAACTAGATGTAAAGGACTTTGTGTAATACTAAATCCATATACATTTATATGTGTAACCATGATATCGACTATGTACATAGACATTTATGAGTGTATCTCTAATATTTTATTATGTGCTTATACATTTTAATATAAACGTGCATTTCAAATTTGTCAAGTTTTATGGAGGGTAGTTGTATTAAATTTTGAATGTACTTAAATATGAAAATTATGGGTTAAGACTCCATTGTGTTGATTTTGATACAAACACCTATATGTTCAATAATATAGTTGTACTTTTAATTATGTAATGAAATTATGTAGCATGTATATATGCTCATACAACATTGTGAAATTAGTAGGTTAGTCATCTTAAAGAACCTGAGTACGGGTAAGAGGATGACTGTATGTGGATTGTGTTATAGTTTTATATGAAGATCAAGCCAAGTTTTGTTATTAATTTCATAAGTTTTTATATGATCTTAATTTGTTAAGGACTATACCCAAATAGGGATGACTGTGTGTTTTAAAATAGTCTTTTAAATAATAGATATTTTAAATAAAGTCAATTGAGAATTGAGCATAAGGAATTATTTAAATGCATTTAGATTATTTCATATGATTATATGGATGACCCATATGGGTCTTAGTTGACTATGTTTTTAGATTAATGTATGTATTTGATTTTGTGGAAGTTATAAAATTATTGAACTTGTTTTTCTATTTTTGGGAAGCGAAGTGTTTAATTTTCTAATTATTAAAGGGTCTAGATAAATTTGGAAAGTATGTAATATACTATGCCTAAATTAACCTACTAATTTACTAAATATATATTTGATCAATTAATATCCTAAAAATAGCAAGCAAGGGGATTGAAAGTGAACTTAGCTGATTTCTGGATTGAGACGAAGAAATCTAGAATTGCAAATTGATGAGCTAAATGGGTAGATAATAACAAAATAGGACCCAAAAGTCCATTTTCTACCTGGATAGTAGTGCCAAGAACTAGACACTTTAGGGTCTAACATTATAGTCATATTTTTTTTATATTGCTTTTGATCTACTTCTTCTATGCTTTCTGGGTTATGTTCTAATGTTTACAGAGGCTCTATATCTGAATTTGCAAGTCTTGGTAATCTACAAAGCTCTATGTGCAACTAATTTTGTCTCATAGGCTCCTAGTTCCTCCTTAAGATTGATAAGTGGTCTTAAATCAATTAGAAAAAGGGGTTAGTGTGTATTATGTATTGAATGTGTGATCACACCCCATGTTTGGGCATGTTGCCTACATACTAATCTGAAGAGGGATGAAGGACAATGTAGTTTTCCCAAATCGAATGTGTATTATGTAATTTTATGTATGCAATGCAAGTATTATGTGAATTGGGACAAGCTTGAGATGAATTGTGATTTTTTTGAGAGATTGAATAGGTTATAAATAACAATGGTTGGTTGTACGCAAAGAATAGGAAGATTTACTTGAAGGTACTTAGTGTATTTATAGTTTATACATTTTGAATGACTATCAACCCTTCTAAATGACCTTTGAATAGGATTTTATAGGAAAATTAATGATCTGGGGTTAGATGACTTCACATTAGGATGATAGGGAAAAAGATAAGAAACTAATGAAATCTAACCATTTGAGGCTAAGATTGTCTTGGATAATAGCATTGAAAAGTGGACACCCTAGGGTCTAGTGTTATAGTCCAACTTATGGTGCTAGTTTCCAACATGAAAGGGACCTTCGGGTAGCTAGGGTTGAATCTAGAAGGATTTGGATGAATGAGAAACAGTAAAAAAACATGCCTAGTGGGTTGTACAAAGAAGCAAGAGAGACCTATGGTTTAGTTGTCACAAGTCATGCTCAAGTTGTATGAATTACATTTTCATGTGATTACATCCCCCTAAACTTATTATAAATATGTATCAAAGTGAAATACTAGGATAAAGGAGAAAAATAGAAGCATACATGAACTTAACTATGAGGCTAAACTGAATAAGCTATGTGATACTGGATTGTGCATAGTGAGAGCACATTATACAATCTAAATATACAAGTAAGTAAAGTGAAAGTAGATCATTTATTACAAGATATGCTATATCTCCAATAAGAATGTACAAACCTAGGTAAAGAGAGATAAAGGAAGAGAAAAGAATAGATACACCTCATCAAGTATGTGAACCAATATAAAACCTATTGTGATATTGGATTATGTTGAGTGATGTTGGATGTATGTTTGAACCAAGAGATATATTAATGGATGAGCTGAGTGCTCAATCCCCTAGAAGGTAGCTCAAGAATGTAAAGGAAATCCCTTTGGATCCATCATCATCAACTATGTGAAGTTAATGAATCATGCATGTGTTAATTGATGTCTAGACTGTGTGTCTAATCCCTTTGAATAGGTGGCTCAAGAATATAAAGGATAGATAGTCCTTTGGTTCCATCATCACCCCATGATGTGAAGTTGAATAGAAAGATATCGGTATAAGTTGTATGTCATATGAGATGGCTCATCAATCCCATGAACATGTTATAATCTGACAATATTGGCATGGATAGCAGAATATAATTGAAAACTAGGCCAATGTTGGCCACTTTAAATGATGGAGATTGGCCTTGTATATAAGCCCATCTAAAACTAGAATCAAGGCTTAAGAAGCCACTCAAGAAGTCATGTACATGGGAAGCAAACTTGTATGAAAGTTTACTTTAAAGTGATGCCAACCACTAGCAGATGGAGTAAGGCAAACAATTGCTAAGAATATGTAATAAAAATGTACTAAACTTGAAAAATATAAGGTCCATGTGTTACACACATTTCCCCCAATAACTTGTGTCTACAACATAGATTCTGAACTGAAAGTTGTATCAACTACCATGTCTGAATTGTATGTGAAAAACCTCATGTTGCACATGATGCCCCCTATATATAAATTTTATAAGTAAATAAGTGTTGAAAAATATTATATTTTTTACAATAATATTATGTCAAAACCATGATTAAACTCACCCCTTTCCCTGATTCTATAAAAAATAGAAATTTTGTTCTCTAGACACTAGTGCCAGAAACTAGACACTTTGCAGTCCAACGCTATAGTCCCATGTTTGGCTATATTGTCTAGAGAAAAAAATGAAAAGTGGAATGTGTTCTCTATTATTTGCTTGATCTAGCCTACCTGTACTAAATTCTAGAATCTGGACTAAGTATTTTGGAACTGATTTTTCAACTATTTAGGAGATCTGATCTCTATGACAAAACCCCTATTTGTTACCCCCTCTTTTGAGGGTAGGAATGAAGACCCTATAATGAATTACCTCATAATAATAAGTTATTCAAGTGTGTTAATCTATGAAAATGTTTTATATAGCATTGATATTCATGATCTCAATATATAGCAAGATTTGTATAGAGGGATTGTTAGATCCATAGGAGTATGCCTAGATAGATATAACAATGCAATAACATGTGCATAAAAAGATAGATAAAATGCATAATGATAATTATTAGTTTATTAGTTAGCATGGAGGGATGGAGCATGATTTCCATTATGGTATCTAAGAAATAAGGTAAATGCATGATTGGAATCATGGCATTGTACATATAAAGGGAAATAATCAAGCAACAAACATACAAAGCAAGAATAAATAAATGCACAAAGGTGGCCAAGGGGATAAATAAACATTAAAGGCATATAAGGCATGTTCAAATTCCATATACACACACAATGATAATAATCAAATATTGGCACAAGGGCCATAATCACATAGAAGGCACACACAAAGGACATTGGTAAATGTCCAAAGGTACACACAATATAGATAGAAGCATAGGATATTGGCAACTGTCCTAAAAAAAATAAGGAAGAAAAAAATAAATGGAAAATGTAAACATATCTAGCTAATCAAATCACAAATAGAATCACGTAAAGTACTAAAAATATAAACAAGCATCTAACTATGGAAAGAAAGAAGCAAGAGTATACAAGACATGTGGTCTAAGACTAATGTATATCCTATGAAATACAAAAGTGTGATAAATCCTACTGGATTTCAATGTGATATCTATGTAAGCATGTAAGGTACGTAATACACAAGATTTTTAGAGTGTGGAATGTGAGAATGACATAACTTGGATGGTGTAATCATGTTGAGTGTGCCCCTAGTGGGTAGATGTATTGATGTGTAGCTACAATGTAGAAGTAAGATGCCCCCTTAATGGGTGGATTAAAGCAATGAAGGATCTAGATGTACTAAACACACTCAAAGAAGATCAAGTGAAGCATGGTAGTATATATAAATTGACAAGCAAGTATCTTAGAATATCATGATGTAAGTCTAGCATAGTGTTTTAGCAATGTAATAATATAGATGATGCATACAATTGACATATTTGTATATTTGAATTATTGTATTATTTTTGGTTTTTTTGAATAAGCTTTGTACAATCAAGCAGAAGAAGACTATATAAAAGAAATGAAGGAAAGAAAATTATGTATAAACATAACATCATAATATAATAGATACTAAGATGGAAGTGGGAAAGGATCCTGAGAGGGAGGCTATTAGGGGAAAAAATGAAGGAACAAATTATGACTATCATTGAATACATCAAGATCATCATCATTAGTATCATCATATGTTGGAAATGTTGTGTTCATGTTGTCATCAACTTGAATATGCACTGATGGTTGCTCTAGTGGTGGAGATGTCTTTGTTTGTCTTAGTTATTTATCGCTATTGGTGAGTTATTTCATTGGATGTGGTGTTGGTACTACTAATGGAGCTATGATTTGAATAATACATCAATCTTGTAGTTTATCCAATCACTATTGTAAATCTATACATGAGTTAGTGTCATGGCCAGTGATCCTATGAAAAAGTAAAAATGGCTTACCTTCCTTTTATGATAATTTGTTGATAGATTTATAATACTGTATGAATCTTGATTTGTTTACGAATAGGTAACATCTATAGAAAAATATATGTTCGATGTTGTGTACTTCCTGCCTAAATTTGAATAACTATCATTTTAATTTTAAAAGTGACCATGTTAACTATAAGATGCTTAATAAGTGCTCCAGAGTCATCTTGATATTCTCCTAGGCCAAATAGTGTAAAGTTTAATCCACATAGATAATCATGTGTGTGTGTGGGTGTTATATCATCATTGTCTGAGATAGCTTGGGAATATATATCAACATCGTGCACATAAGATAACTTTGAATTTATGACAAGGGGGTAAATATGATATATAATTCTTAGTAATTATAGTAGGAGAAGGTGATGATGTTGGGAGAGTATTTGTATTAATCTAAGGGGATATATCTATGGGAGAAATTGGTAGTATTGGAACTAATGTTAGTGATGGCATAAGTGTAATAGGTGTTTTTACTATGACTGCTAGAGTGACTGGAGATATTATAATTTGTTGAGATGCTAAAGTTGGAGATATATCTAGAGTTTCAAAAACATGAGATGTGTTGGTTTCTCACACCTCATATGTATGTATTTTATCCTAAGGATTATGATGAGGTGGTAAATACATAGTAAGAGGTGTTCCATCTAGTGAAATAGTTGAAGATGACTCTATAACTCAATAGTATTTGAATGGTTGATTATCTGCTAGACATGTGTAGAGATATCCATCATGAATAAACTTGACATATCATTATAGAGTAGAAGTAATAGCTTTCATATCATGTATCCATGGTAATCCAAGTAAAATATTATAATGGAGAGGACTAGGCATAACTTGAAATTGGTTAGTAAGGGTTTTTGGCCCTACTATGATATCAAATCCAACGGTGCCCAATGTTTGTCATGGTATATCATAAAACCCTTTAATGGTCTTATATGATTTTTACATGGATGCCATTCTATACCATAGCTTGTAAGAATGTGATATTACATATGTTTATTCTAGCACCACTATCAATGAGAACTCTCTTTAATGCACTACTTTTAATTTAAATTTGTATGATTAGTGGTAAATTTTGATCAACAACTACCTGAGATGGTGTGTCATCCTTATAAAAAGAAATGGCATCTTTGATATTTTTTAGTGTATTAACCATGGATGAAAAATAAGTAGGCTTAGAGATAACTAGCATGGAAATCTAAGTAAGTGCTTGATAAAGAATGTCCTTGAACACATTAGCTTTTTGGATCAATTCTAACACTAAAATTTTTGTTGGAGTATTGCGCAACTGATCCACAATATCATATTCCTTGATTGCATCTGATTGTGTAATAGGAATAGGTAGGGTATGGAATGGAATAGGTGGATTATGGGGTTCTAGCGTAGGTGGAGAAGGAATAATGGCATGTTGAGTAACAAATCTAACCACATTATCCACTATCATTATAGGATTAGTAGTGTGTGTAGGAGGAGATTGTAGATAATCGATAGGGTGAGGAGGTGGAGTGATAAAGGGTGGTAGATGGGATCCTTGGAGATGGGTAGTAACCTATGGGATGGTGAAATAAATCATGTAATAGAATTCATTATGGAAGATGGGTTCCATGGGAGATGGGGCAAGAAGTGCCTTAACATATGTAACAATAGTTTGTCAAATATCATTCCATACTATAAAAAGCAAACATGCAAAGTAAAGAATGAAACTTTGTACTAACATGTGATAAACTTCATCATTAATGTACATGATAAGGCCTATTATAGTTTCCTTATTATTTTCAAGAAATGTAAGAAACATTTGTAAATAAACAAGTATCATTTTTCAATTTGGCTATGTATGTAAGGTGATACCTCAAGATGAAATAGGACCTAGTGTATATAGCTATGGATTTTTCTATAAATTGATTTGAAAAATACTTATGAACTTTTGAATCTGAAAATGATTTTATGATTTTAATATTCATTCAAAATTTCCAAAAAATAAGTGGAATAGTGTTAGAAATTTACTAGGAATTAGTTGATGGAACTAGGGTTTGAAATGATTTTATTTACAAAATTAATGAGATAATTTTAAAAATTTATTGAAAATTTTTAGATTTGAACTTGAAAATTTTAGGAAAAATCTAAAAATATTTGTAAATTTAGCATAATATTTTTCCTAGTGATGTGGAAGTGATTTCGTGCAAAAAGGATCTAGTATGTAAAAACTAGGGTTTGAGTGAATTGTTAAAAATATTTCACTAAATTTATAGTTTTATAATTTT
>JARHVA010008076.1:510000-559210 GCA_037957365.1 Torreya grandis
TGCCATAAGTGAGCAACAAGTAGTGTAAAGAAGGGAAATGATGAATTTAAGAACTTACTTACACCTTCAGTCCTCCATATGGGTGCTTGAGACTCCATGACAACTAGCTGTCCACCCAAAATTCGTCTCAGTAACCGATGCCAGTCACATCTCAGTCTACAGCCGACCGATGTCAATTTCCTGCGACTGCCTCCCTACCGACGTCGGTTTCCCCTGGCTGACGCCGGTCTCTGTCTGCCCTGAGTCACTGACGTCGGGCTGCACATAGCTGACGTCGGTCCCTGTCTGGACACCGACGCCAGTTTTCCTACCGACGTCGGTCTCTGTGTTTTTCTTGTGAGACCTGACTTTTTCCTGTGAGCTCTTTTTGGATCAAAACCTTGTCCAAATTACCCTTGCTCTGCTCAGAATTCCTCTGCACCTTATGCTGAACTCTGTCTGTCACTTTCTCCTTGAAAACCAAGGCTTTCCCGTTCTTGTCACTAACATCAGATTCCTCAAGAAACCTCACCTTCTTCTTCTGCATACAGAAACCACGATCCACGCCTTCCAAATCCGAAAGCATATTCTTTGACTCAAGAACCAGCATCTCCTTCTTATCTATGTGACCAAGCCTATCAAGCCACATCTCTGAATCTACAGCTGAAGTAGATAACCCAGAAAGAGAATCAGTAAAACAAGTAGATAGATAAAGCGTACCTACTTTCTTACCTCTAGCTACAACAAGTGTACCCTTGGTAACCTTCCAAGAGTCCGCTATGAGAGTTACTGTGCAACCCTCTTCACCCAAACTTCTAACAGAAATCAGATTCCGCTTCAGAACTGGGACATGCATGACCTCTTTTAACACCCATGTGTCACCTGTCTGCAATTTCAGCTTCACTTTGCCTTTACCAACAATCTGACAAGACTTACCATCCCCTACACAAATTTCTCCAAAGTCTCCCTGGACATACTCATGAAAAAATTCCCTATGTGGGGATGCATGAAAAGAGGCACCAGAATCTAATACCCAAGATTCTACTTTATCCAAAGAACATACCAGAGCATCCTGTGCAACGTAACCCGCAACATCTGCTTCTTCTCCATGTCCTTCATGCTGATCTTCACCCGATCTGCAATCTCTCTTTAAGTGCCCTTGCTTTCCACATTTCCAGCAGGTTATTCTGCCATACCTGGACTTGGATATTTTGCCTATCTTCGACCTTGATCTCCCACACTCTGTCTTCTCTCTTGGCCTTCCTCTTCCTTCAACACTCAAAGCATCTCTAGATGATTCACCTGTGCTTTTCCTGCGTATCTCTTCATTCAAGATCACACTCACAACATCATCCACTTTTAAGACTTTTGAAGGAGACACAGTATTAGAAACTGCCATTACCAAACCTTCCCAACTTTCAGGCAATGAACACAAGATTAAGAGAGCTCTAAGTTCATCATCAAATACAATATTAACTGAACTTAACTGGTTTACCAAACCATGGAAATCACTAAGATGGCTATGAACAGATCCACCTTCCAACATTTGCAAATTAAATAAACGCTTCATAAGAAATACCTTATTAGAAGCCGAGGGTTTTTCATACAAATTTGCCAAAGATTTCATCAACTCCACCGTTGTCTTACACTGTGATAAGCTGGAAATCACAGATGAATCAAGACTCAATCTAGCAGATCCCAGAGCCTTCCGATCAAGAACCTCCCATTCTTCATCTTTCATATCCAAGGGTTTGCTAGCAACCCCACCCAATGGTAAGTACAAATATTTTTGATACAGATAGTCCTCAATCTGCATCCTCCATAATTGGTAGTTCTTTCCATTAAACTTTTCCATTCGTAGTTGACTGTTTTCTGCCATTGCTCAACTCCCACTCAAACAGAAACCCTGTGAGTAACCTGTAATCAAAACACACTACCCAGATCTACACCAATCTGTTAGTATCCCAACCAAAAGCTCTGATACCACTTGTTAGGAATCTAGAACAACAAACATGCTCTGATACCACTCGTTAGGATCTTGCTCCTCAGAAAGAGCACAGTATGATTACCAAATATAAGCAATTGAATATGCGGAAATAACCAGAAACACAAGTAACTAGAATTCACCAATAGCACAGAATATGAGAGACAATACACTATCTTGTATTAACACTATACAGAAAAGAATACATCAAAGAGCCGCCACACTCTTTCACCTTACAGAGATTTGCCACACCTCAAGTGTACAATAATTCTTCTCACACACACTCTCCTACACAAAAAACGGTCCCAACAACCAACTCACACACAGAATTGGTGTTCACCTCACCAACCAGTCAGTAATAACCCTGCCGGTACACCAAGCACTCTATAGCACTTCAAGCTGATCTCTCATGAACCTGCAACCTGCAATTCAAAGACCAAACTTACATGTAGATCCCCAATGAGCTTGCAACAACCTGCAACTCACAGATCATACAACTAGAAGGAACTCTTCCTTTCTATCTCATGCCTTAAACAATACATGCCAATGGGTCTATAAATAGATCCCTAACTCAAACAATAACTTAGACTCTTAATTTAGACAATTATCCTCGCAGCCCAAGACTCTAACTGGTCTCAACATGCAAACTCATCATTCACTTAAATAACTGTCCGTGAAATGAACACTTCGAGAACACACAGGCGACCAACGCCGGTCCCTGCTAGTCTGGTTCTGCCGACGTCGGCCGACTTCCTACCGTCGCCGGTGGCCTTCTGCACTGGACTCTGTCGACGTCGGTCCTACTGCCGATGCCGGTTCCTGTAGAACTCAGCAACCATCTGTTCCTCAGTTTGCAAAGGTTGAAGCTTTTAGCTCCACAACCTAACACATACATACATACACACATATAAATACACACACACACACACACACACACACACACACACACACACACACACACACACACACATTGTATACATACATACATACATACATACATACATACATACATACATACATATATATATATATATATATAGATACACACATATATATATATAGATATAAATATACATATATACATACATACATATACATATACATATATACATACATACATGTGTGTGTGTGTGTGTGTGTGTGTGTGTGTGTGTGTGTGTGTGTGTGTGTGTGTGTGTGTGTGTGTGTGTGTTATACTTAATTGTATTGTGATTGAAAATATTATCACCATTAGTGTGTAATTGATTGCTTGAGTTATATTTTAATGTTATGGATATGAGCATTAAAATATTATAATTAAGAGATTAATAAAATCAATTATGATGTTTGGACTAGCTTCGTTTATATGTGCAATAGAAATTTTACTTATAAATATTGAAATATACTATTGTTTCATAGACAAATAACATAATGAGTTACTTGGTATGATAAGTAACTAATAGTTTTGTTGAGACAATACTCAAATTGTATGTTTAAGAATATTTTTAGATTTTGCTTAATATATGTAATGAACTAGATAAATTGATTCATTACACTTCATTTGATGAACTAAATGAATTTATGAAAAAATCTATAATTAGTTAAATCTAGATGTGCTAAGGAATAATATTTATGAATGAATCTATTATTATTATTATTATTATTATTATTATTATTATTATTATTATTATTATTATTATTATTATTATTATATGTTTTTACCAAATCTCACATTCATGACCCTAATTAAGTAGTGGATAGATTCCACTGGCTTAAATTATTTTCATCAATGCAAGATGACGTATAATTTGATAAAGTGGTGTGTATGAAATTGATTGATCATAGAGATCATTTATTATTGAAACTTTGGCCAAAGTAATGTTTGATAAACATTACCATTCCATATGCTTATATAGTTTTCATACTTGTGTGATATCATATTAGAATGGATTTCATTATGATACACATTATGTATTATATATCTTCGTCACATAGGTTTAAGTTTATTACTCTAGATCCTCGCACCATCATTATCAACTCATATTTTAAAGGAGTGTCATCCCCTTGTTTGTGAGATAGTGTAGGGGATTTATGGTCCATGATTGGTGTGGAAAAGCACTCCGGTGATGTTCTCTCTCTAAACTAGAGTACTATAATTGAGATTACACTTGAGATTACATATTGACACTTGAGTCATGGAAAATATTGAGTCGTGGAGACTCTATTTAGAGAATGTTTATATCATGTTTTATCATTTGAGATATGATTATGTAATGATGAAACTATATATTTTATACATTGTACTTCTAAAATATAATATATAATATTATATCAGTAATGGTTGAATTTATACTATTTCATTTATGATTTGATTCAATAGTTATATAAATTCAGTATTGTTCATGATTTTTATATTTGTTCATGGTGATCCTTAGCTAAGTGGATTAACTATAACATTTAGGGTTAACTAAATTAATATGGTTAGTTAAAGATCATTAGTTAGGAGTTCTCAAGATGAAATCTATATGTTGAATATGTGTATTTAATTTTTAAAAATATTACAATATTTTGATAAAACATAGTGGGGTTGTTACAATGATGGTGGTTGAACTAACCCTTAATAGCCCATGTAGTTGAGTGTTGCCTACATTTCTCTAATATACCTCAAGATTATGTAATTCTCCCAATGTGAGAAGAGATGTAAATTGATGATTTAATGTAATATTTACCCATGGATGATATTAAACTACTTAAGATAATGAATTAACATTTTAATTGGAGGTGATGATGGGTTGATTTTCCCCCAAGTAATGATGTATACAAAGATTGGATTAGGAATGATATATCTTGAGATAAGATGTATGATTTGAGGTGCCCCCAAGTAATGGTATATGCAATAAGTGTATTATGGATAAAGTAGATGAATTCTCAAAATGATTTAAAGTAAGATGGTGAAGTAGTTATCATCAATAATGGAGATACGTGTGTCAATAAAAATGCTCTGAACATTTTAGAAAATACATGTAAAATATTTGCCACTAGATATTAAAAATTAGAGAAATAAATTAGATAAAATAAATAGATTGAAATATGTGTCCTCCAAGGAGTACACCACATCATCTTATCCAAGATGGCACATAAATACTCTATTTGAGGATGTGTTATATAGAGGTAAAATGAAAAGGAGATGGTTTAGATATCTACATTGTATATAATTTGTTTAGTGTTCCAACATGATTTCCAATATTAATAACTAATTAAGATTTGAGAAACCTTTATTTTGATCTAACACATGACAATATACACCAATGGTATAGAAAAACCATGATGTGTATTATGTTATATGCGTAAGTACTAAAATATTCATTTGTGCAAGACATAATGCATCATGATATTTACCATAATCACACTATTTTTAATTCACATAATGACCTTGAGTAAAGAAGTAAGACTAAAGAAATAAATATGTTTGTAACAATTAAAAACTATGTAAATACAATAAATAACTAAAATTAACACATAATAAAATTAAATTTCACACAAAATGTAAATAAATAATTAACCAAGTAAATTAATAAACACATATTTTAAACAAATGACAGTGAAAACACATGAGGAAAATGAAACACAAACTAAATAAATTACTTTGTGGTCATCCTAGGATAGATTTGAAACTTTGGTAATTGAGATCCATGACAATGTTGAATGACTGAAAAGGAAGTCATGAGAAAATAAAGTCATATTATTTTGGATGATGATAAAATGAATTGTGAAGTAAGTTCAATATGATATGTGATTGAGATGATGGGATGATGGGGGTAGTGTCTGAGCTGATCTTAGAGACCCCATGTCTCTAAGCACTACCTACATAATCTATCATGGATAAAGTCTAGTTGGGGATATCATTATGTATGTAGTTCTCCCGATATGGTAAGGTATGAATAAGTGATGATGGGATGTAAAGTTGTGATGAGTAGATGAGTGATTTTCCTTTGAATATATGAGTTTCTGAATGATGATTGGCTTAATAGGTGAAGATATGTTGTGATAGGTATATACTTGATATGAATTTGTTGATAAGTGTGTTTTAAATGATACATAAGACATAACTAAAACATGAGCAATGGTATACTGATTAAATTATGAATATCAAACTATGAAATAACATGTCATGGTTAGACTAAAATACAAGATATGGAAAAATAAACGAGGAGATGAAATGACTAATGGATATATATAAGTGATAAATGAAATGGGATCACCCATATAAATAGGGTGTGTATAAAAAATGGATTTACACATTGAACAAAAAAATAGTTTTCACCACGTACTTACCTAATGTACTTTTAGATGTATTATTTTTCTTTCTTTTTTATTTTTTTATTTTTTATTTTATTGATTTGTTTGATTTTTTACATCTAGGATATGTACAACGTTAGTAGAATGGCTTGGGCATAGAATAATTTTATTTGAATTATGTGTATTGGATCATCAATATCTTCTCAATATTTTGTTACCAATTTGTAAGATTATAATCCATATTATGCAATGATTATGTATAGACCCAACCAGTTTGGTTTGAATTTTCCTTTCTTCTCTCATTCCACATTTGTGTTTTATTGGTTTTATTTGAGAATAAGATAATTGATTTTAAATTCCCTGGGTTTAATCACATTATTATAGATATAATGAAGGTGATTTTGGTATGCTTGTAAGTGTTTTAAGGCATTAAGGTATTTCACATCATGAATGCCAAGCTTGTTTAATCATGAAATGAAATAGGATTCATCATTGATTAGTTTTTTTCAAGGTTATGCATAAGGACATGATTTTATATTTAATGAATATGATTGACTCAATTACATAAACAAGAGTGTATGGGATTGATCATGTGGGTGTGTAGATACTTGTGTATTATGCCCATAACCAAAGATAAATTTGTTGTGCCAATCACAAATGAATGCATTAACAAATCTTAGTATATTATTTTTGGTTTCATCATCATGGTCATTACCTTTTGAGTAGTAAGGTGTGGACCAATTATGTTTAATATGATAAAAATGTCAAAGGACCTTGACATTATTGATTTTTAAGGATTTTCCATTATAATAGATGATATTGGATGGGATTCTAAAGTGGCAAATAATGTGGTTTAAGATAAACTTGAAAATTTTATTTCTAGTGACATAAGTTAAAGGCATATCCCCAATCCATTTGGTAATGTATATGGTAGATATAATAGTATGTTTGTGGCCATACAAATAGTTAGGATTTATTTTACCAATGAGGTCTAACCCCCATGTGGAAAATTACCAAGGCATAGTGATCAGTTGTAAGGATTGTAATGGGATATTGATAAGGTCACCATGTTTTTGTAAAGCAAAACACGTCTTACCATATGTAGAAGAATTAGATAAAATTGTATGCAAATAGTCACCCACATGTTACATTTTTAAGCAAGGAATATGCCACTAGTATGAGAACCACAAATTCTCTCATTAGTTTATCTAATGACTAAGTTGGATTCTTACATATTTAAACATCTTAACCATTTTCCATCATAGCTTATTCAATATAGGTTTTTACTAAGGATAGTGTAGCATGATGTACATTTGATAAATGATTTTCTTTGGTTATGAGTTAAGTTTGATGGAATGATTTTATTATGCAGGTATTCATAGATGTTTTACTAAGGGAAAGTGGGACTAACCACCTCATAAATAATTCCATAATTTGGAATATCATAAGCTAGAATCATCAAATATTCCACATGAAATTGATTGTGCTTAGTTTGAAGATCAAGTAATGAACTAATTATTTCCATTGTATCAGTTGTTTTATTTTTAGTCCTTGGCACTCATTCAAAGTATATATACATAAAGCGAAAATTTAGGCTATCCACCATCCTCTTGTATGGAATTAGTTTTTCATATCTAGCTTATAATTTATTCGTTACTTGATTTATGATATGTTTTAAATCACCAAAGACAAGAATATTTTAGATAATCCACTATATTACAAATTTTACACCAACTATAAGGGATTCATATTATATTATGCTATTTGTAGAAGGGAATTTAGTTTGGAATGATTTTGAAATTAAGTCCCCATTAGGTATAACTAATAAGATACCTACCCCCAATCCATTATTGGTAAAAGATCCATCAAAATATAAGTACCAGACTACAGATGCATCAAATGACATGATTACCTCATCTGATAAATATTTAAAAGATGATGTGAAATGTATATGCACAAGAACAAGAATAAAAAAAATTGAAATAACTCCATAATTCCACCTATTATGTGAAAGATGAGGGGAAAGTCCCATTCGACATGCTAGAATGTATAAATGTTAGATTTAGAGTAAAAGTTAGCTAATAGATCAAACAATGAAATATAATCTAAACTAAAACATAAACTTTAAGATATAACATGAAATAAAATAAAGTAAATAAATAACCAATACTTACAACTGTGAAGTATTTGTCACCTTATTCATTGTGGTCAAATAGATATTTTATTTTGAATGGTAAATACAAGAGCTCAACTCCTTTCCAAAGCAAGGATAATTGGGCATAATTTTGGGGTGAAAATAAATTTGGATGGATTTAATTCAGTTTGATTCAAAATATAAATTTGATATCAATTTGTTAGCTTGAAGGTGAATTAACTAAGTGGAGTATTGAGCATCAATTTATAAGCTTGACGGTGGTGGGATGAATGTCTAGGAATAACATGAAATTTTTTAATTGTTTAAATAATCAACATTTGGATAGTAGTCCTCATCCTAATTCATGAATAATAATTCTCATTTGTTGATTAAAAAAAATGGGAGAGTTATTTGGTAGTTCAGTGACTCACCATGAATGGTTCAAGGTAGTTTAATAGTCAAGGGATGATTCATAAGCTAGTTAAAATTCTATAATATTACCTATGAGGTGGTTGAGGAAGTTTATGAAGGTGGTTGGATGAGCCAACATTTGGTTGAGAAAAATATAGAGCATGTCTAGATGAGGTGAAAAATCTATATTATAATTAGTATTTCAGGAAAATGATGTGCATGATTATAACTAATTAATTACATTTAATCAAGTATTTGAAAGTGGAGGGAAATTGTGTTAACTTTAATTTGAATTTGGGAAGGTGGTGGGTTAGTTTGTCAATATTAATGTCAATAATAAATGGTGAAATTTAGGTGTCTACACATACAGTTGATAGAATTGGAATAATTTGGTATAGTTCACATGATTTAAATATATAATTGAGACAAAATATTATGCATTTAGCATAAATTTTGGATAGAGATTTTCGTATTTGTGCTACATATTACACATAATTTATAGAGTAGAGGTTACATTTTTAGATATACTACAACTTGAGACACATTTGAAGAGAATATTCCATGAAAATGCCCAAATTATGGATACATTATTCAAATCATACTTCTATTCATTCACTAACCTTACCAAGATGCACCGTTTGATATTTTATTTTATACAACAGTTTGCTTCTTTGATTAGTGCAATCAAGGTTTAGTGATATTGATGGAATTGGCACTACTTCTATTATTTTGGATTGATATGGTTACATCATTTGACTCAAGTGAGTGGTAAGTGCACAAAGTTAGGGGAAAAAATTTGGCCTACCATGGACATGATTTTTCTAAAATTTCAAAAATTTGAAGTTCGATAGATAATTTGAGATATCTACACTCCAAATTTGAAGATGGTGTAAATGAAATGTATAATTTTAAGTCTAGTTTCCAAAACACTATTATTTTTAAATGGTTAAGTATAACTACTCCAAACATCTAAAATTTGAAGAGGAACTATGTTTTTTTTCAAAAAAATAATAGATAGACAATTGTGACGTGAACCATTCTTTGAGTAGTATTTAATATTATTTGAAACCCTTTGGAGAAAATTTATATAAAATATTTTAGCACATCACCTATATTTTTTTGTATTATTCAATGAATTTTTTTTTATGAATTTTGAAAGTAAATAGATCATAAAAGCTAACAAAGAAATGGATAATCATCCATGAGTCAAGCATAACTACCTAAAAAAGATGAAAATCAATTTTTTTTAATGTGTGTAGAATTAAGCATACTACATCACCACATAAGTTTTTTTTCACTTGGATCAAATAAACACAAATTACATGAACATGTATAGCAATGTATGTTTGCGGCATGTAGTGGCCTAAAAAATGCATAGTTAGAAATAAATATAGATTGAAACCTTAAATTAGTCCAAAAAATATAAGAATCATATTTTTGGAAAGAGGAGAGCCTTCTCATAATGATGGTATAAAGTTTCTAAGTTTTCATGTTGAAATTCTTAGTTTATTTGGTAATGAAATTTGAAATTTGTTGTTTATTTTCATACCTTTCAAAACTCGGCTTTACATTGATAGTCCAAGCCTTTGACTTAGGAATCCAAGACATTCCTGAGCCAAAAGATATCAAAATTGAGTTCAAATTCAAATACAATGATTGAATTAATAATGCAATTACATTATTAATTATGTTATTAATACGTTCACATTATTTAATAATGTGATGATGTTAATAATGCAATTGCATTGCATATTCTCAACATCATAAAATATGAATAGGATCCGTTAGGCCTAGAAGTCTTAAGATGAAATATTGATTTCAGATTAAGATTGTTGTCTAATATGACCAATGCTATCAAATCCCTAATCGACATTATTTTGAAGGAATTCCTTGTACAGGGACCAATTATTCTAAATTTTAAAGATTATACTAAAGAAAATACTTGATTGGTTAAATATGATGTGCATTTAGTGAAAAATATTCATAATGGACAAATTAGATGGACACATTTTGTTGCATGGGGTGAAAAATGGCTCGATTGATATTCTAGGTGAAAGTAGTTAATTACATAGGACATAGTTGTCCTCAATTTTGTATGGTATTTAAAAAAATATCGATCGATTTAACATGGTGTAATTAAAGCCCTAAATAACATTAGATCAATGTAATTCCTTGATTGGGGATTGAGTGGCCCTAATTGCATATCATTTAGAACCTAACTACTCAATTGGTTTAATATGGTATGCAATCAGGGATAATGCAACCCAACTAGAACATTATATGGAAAAAATTACTTTCATGTGATAAAGTTGGCCCCAATTATGTATATAGGATAAAATTAAATGCATGATTAGTTGGATATAGTTTACAATTAGGAAAAAGGAAGTTGTAATTGGCATTAGATGTATTTAGTTACTTGCATGAGCCTTGGTTGGCCATAATTGCATATTCAATCAAACAAAATACTTGGTTGATTCAATATGTTATGTATTTGGGACCAATAGATCCCCCTGTTGAAACTAAAAGGATGAAATTTCTTAGACAAGGCTTGTTTGGACTAAATTTCATTGATCATATTGAACCAAATATTCTTTTAGTTGAATTTGTTGCACAATCAAAATCTTGATTATTATTAAAGAAGGATCTATAATTCCTTATGGATGGTTTAATTGGTCATGATTTCATATCAAATTCATGATAACAATAAATTATTTGAATAAGGTGTGAAATTAGGGACCTAATTAGAATTATGTTGACACAATTCCTTGGAAAAGCCTTGATTGGCCCCAATTATGTATCATTTGGAACCGAATACTTGATTGGTTTAATACGGTATGCAATCATGGCCATGTAAACCCCAATTTACATTATATATGAATGTAATTCCTTGCACATGGATATTTTGGACCGAATTGCATATCAAACTAAAACAATATTTTTATTAAAAATATGTTAAGCACTTGGATCCCCAATTGATATCATATAAATGAAATTCCTTACATTGAGCCTTAGTAGACCCCTAGGATCAATTAAGCTCCAATTTAGGTTCACATAGATGAACTTGGTTAAAATTACATTGGTCACTATCACAATTGACTTTTTAGGCTCAATCTATGATGATGTGGGGGATAATTGATCCCAATTTCACATTTTTACTCATAAATATAGAATGAAGGAGCCCAAATTTTCCTCAATCACCACCATGATTGTACCTTATATACCCTAAAACCTATACCTTAATCCTTAATCCTTGAATTTTCTAATCCCTAAACTCTATTTAATATATATATATATATATATACTCTTTAAACCTTGAACCAATCATTTTATCCCAAATTAACATCATTTAGACTAAGAATTAAGTTCAAAGGGCTCAGTTTGGCCTATATCACATGACTAATTGACCCATTTGACTAATTTACTCAATTTGCATGACATGACATCCATTGTATAATGACAACATAAAAACACATTCTATAGTCACAAATAAGTCCAAGCGATTCAATTTATCCTCAATTATATTTGTGATTGACCCTATGTACCCTAAATCATGTATATACATTAAAAGCTAGAAGTTGTAAACCATAAACTATCATGTCTCCTTTTCAGTTGACATCTTAAAAATTTATGGTTAGCCTATTATACGACCTTCGTAGGCTGATAGGATGGATAGAGGGTTTTAATAGAGCTTGGCTTAGCTTTGACTTGCAGAATTGTTCCAGTTGGCTTTCGTTCGGGCTCTTTCGGACATGTATTCAGGGAGATTAATATTTGATTGATTTAATTAAATATTAATTATTTAGCCTATTTTTAATTATGAAACACTAATTCTAATTTAATAAACCCTAATTAGGGCAAGTGCATCTTTTTGGAGGATATAAGGGTTTCTCATAGGAGGGAGAGTCATGTTATGATTATGAATGATTATTGATTTTGATATTGAAGAATTTTTCTATGAAGACTAAGCCAAGGGTTCCAAGATTCCATTTGCATTGGAGAATGTCCACTTTTCAATGTGTACGATTCAGAGGCTATGAGATATCAACTAATTTATTGCCAATTTGAGAGATAGTTTCATACAGAAGTTATCATAGTATTTTAGGTATTTTGAGAGATAACTTCACACAGAAGTTATAATGGTAATTCAGGTATTTATTTCATAAGTTTTTATTCAATAAATTATACAGATAGAAAACTTCTGTATTAGAGCAATATATCTTGAGATTAGGGGTCCAACAAATAGGGTGTAATTTATTGGTGGCCATACGAAGTCCGTACGGATCTATACATATTCACACAGAGACCGACATCGGTAGGTAGAGATCCACAATGACTAACATCAGTCGACTTATCACCAACGTCAGCAGGTTAACGACACTAGTCAAATGATGACGACAGTATAACTGATGTCAGCGACTGTGTTTTTGACACAGTAGGCTGAGACGTGCCAGATTTAGGTTTTATTCTCAGTTTGTGGAATACTCAAGTTTTTAAGATCGTATTTGAATATTTTCTAATATGCATGATAGAGGATATCTATTGTAATAGTCTAAGTGAATAAATAAGAGATTATATTGTGATTTATTTGTTTATTTGAATTTATTTTGAAAAAATCATATCTTTGTTCAGAGCTTTTGATGTTTTATATTCCTTATTAGAAGGGGATATTACAGTGGTATCAGAGCTTTTGAATTTTTATATTCCCTACTAGAAGGGGATACTACAGTGGTATCAGAGCTAAATCCTGCCATCCTAAGGGTTTATAGATCTTATGCAGCCACAAGAGTTGGGACCACATAGGTATAATACACACACTAGAGCCTTTCTTGAAGGTACCTAGGTGTTAGAGTAGCCACTGATCATCATGACTGATAGACATGAGGGTAGCCCACCCAGGGGCCACAGGTATGATGATGATCAGGACACCAGAGAATTCCACCGTGTTATGATGACAGGCTAGCAACAGATGAATCAAGCAATACAGAGACTCACTAATATGGTAGAGAGGATGAACACACCTATTAGATAGAATGGGGAACAAGGAGATAATAGGAGGGCTACTATTAATCAGAGACCATAGAAGGCCCACTCTAGAATAGCTGATAGACCTACACGTCCTACATTTGTTCAAGAGGAACCAGAGGCTCCAGCAGAGGAGGAGATAGGAGATTCCCTATTTGTAGATGTTTTCATGGCTACAAATTGTGAGTGGGACTTATTAGCTCCTCATGTTCAGGAGAGGATGTCTTTTGATCATTTTTTTAATCTGAGGAGAGAGCACTAAAAATTAGCTAGATAGGATAGGAGGCCTAGAGGTCAACTCAGTGAGCTGAAGAAGGCTACAGGCAAGCTTTCTTTGACTACCTTTGATGGCAGTGGCAAGATGACAGCTCAAGCTTGGGTTCATAAGCTTGACACATTCTTGGCATTGAGGCCAATGACAGAGATAGAGGCCATCAAATATGCCACTTTACACTTAGATGGAGTAGCACATGATTGGTGGTACCATGGTATGGTAACACTTCAGCATAACCAGGTGATAGAGTACCAGGACTACATGGATAGGTTGGTTGAGAGGTTTGACAGGAAAGATCCCAAGATTTACTTTTGAGATCTGGCATAGTTGAAACAAATAGGTAACTTGGAGTCCTTCATTGGTGAGTTTCAATGATTGGCAGTCATGGTGCCAAATATTTCAGAGCGTAGATTGGTAGTTATCTTCATGGAGGGATTAACATAACCATTGAGAGGTTGGATCAAAGCCTTTGGTCCTCCTTCATTACAGATAGCTATGAATAAGGTGCGTAGTATGGAGATGGTAGCCCCATCTAGTAAATCTAACTGAGGAGGTACTTCTTCATCTAGGGACCATAAGTGCTTCAATGGTAATAGAGAGAGACCGGATTTTAACATAGATAAATCAGGTGTTAAGAATGATTCTAAGGCAAATCCTGCAGCACCACCTTTGGATCGAGAGGATCTTAACGATCTATGCAGGAAGAAGCTTTGATTTTATTGCAAAGGTCCCTATGATGCCAATCACGATTGTCCTTTGAGGCCTAAGGGCAAGGCAAATCATGTGATGTGGGCATATTATGAGGATTCAAATTCAGAGGATTTTGAATAGCAGAATGGTTCTGAGGAGGCAGGGGCTTCGGAGCCTAAGGTAGAGGCAGATTTAGAGCTTCATATACAGGAGGCATGCCTATCTAGCATTTAGTTAGATGAATCATTTAGACTCTGTGGAGTTTTGGCAGGATAGATGGTCATCATCCTTCTTGATACAGCAGCCACACATAATTTTATAGATGCCATATTTCTGGAGAAGCATGGACTCACTACTGAAGATTTCGAAGGCATTAGAGTTAATGTAGCTGATGGTCACACTCTTAGGTGTGAGCGTATGATTAGAGACCTCCCATTGCGCTTGAAAAACTATGAGTTCAAGGCTGATTATTATGTGGTGAACATGGAGGATATAGACTTAGTCTTGGGTATGAAGTGGCTTCATTCATTTGAGGAAGTTATTCTTCATCTCAAGGACATGGAGGTTCACTTTGATGTTGATGGGAAGACACATATTCTTAAGGCAATACGGGGCAGTAGCTTCAAATATATGTTTTTCATCGGATGGAGAGGCTCATACGACATGACATGATAGAGTGCGCTATCGAGTGCACATTGGCACCAACACAGGAGAGACAAGTGGACGAGCTTTGTCTTGGGGTGAGTTCAGTTCAGGAGATAGCACATGTAGTAGGGACTCAGCTTTCTTTTATAGACGGGTCACATGTTGATGATGATATGAGTATGTCTAGCATTCACACTCTGGATTCAGATATTATAGAGAGAATAGGAGACAAGGGCATGCAGTCAATTGGTATTGTTCACATTACTCAGGTGAGGAGTTTACTTGAGTTACTAGTTAATTTTAGTTCATGGATGGGATGTTGGGATCCTTATCTTGGTACTTAGAATGATGTGACGCCATTGGATGAGAGTTGTGATAGACATATCATGGAGTTTGCGTTGATTGACAGCGGTGTAGATCATGACTACATTTGGGATCCAGGTGGATTGAGTGGTTTATCATTTAGCCATTGCTTGGGGTCAAGCAATTTTAGGAGGGGCAGATTGTCATGTCCCCTTTTCAGTTGACATCTTTAGAATTGATGGTTAGCCTATTATATGACCTTCGTAGGCTGATAGGATGGATAAAGGGTCTTAATGGAGCTTGGCATAGATTTGACTTGCAGAATTGTTCCAATTGGCTTTCGTTCGGCCTCCTTCGGACATGTATTGAGGGAGATATTAATATTTGATTGATTTAATTAAATATTAATTATTTAGCCTATTTTTAATTATGAAACCCTAATTCTAATTTAAGAAACCCTAATTAGGGAAAGTGCATCTTTTTGGAGGATATAAGGGTTTCTCATAGGAGGGAGAGTCATATTATGATTATGACTGATTATTGATTTTAATATTGAAGAATTCTTCTGTGAAGACTGAGCCAAGGGTTCTAGGATTCCATTTGCATTGGAGAACGTCCAATCTTCAGTGTGTGTGATTTAGAGGCTATGAGATATCAGCTGATTTATTGCCAATTTGAGAGATAGCTTCATACAGAAGTTATCACAGTATTTCAGGTATTTATTTCATAATTTTTTATTCAATAAA
The DNA here is from genome assembly GCA_037957365.1 of Torreya grandis. Classification (NCBI taxonomy): domain Eukaryota; kingdom Viridiplantae; phylum Streptophyta; class Pinopsida; order Cupressales; family Taxaceae; genus Torreya; species Torreya grandis. The sequence goes on from JARHVA010008076.1 coordinate 526,467, forward strand.
TTATACAAATATAAATCTTCTATATTAGAGCCATATATCTTGAGATCAGGAGTCCAAAAAATAAGGTGTACTTTATTGGCATCCATACGAAGTCCATACAGATCCATACAGATTCGCACAGAGACCGACATCGGCAGGCAGAGATCCACATCGACTGACATTGGCCGACCTATCACCGACGTCGGCAGGTTAACGATGCCAGTCGACTGATGATGGCAGTATAACCAACGTCAGTGACTGTGTTTTTGACACAACAAGCCGAGATGTGTTAGATTTAGGTTTTATTCCTAGTTTGTGAAATACTCTGATTTTTAAGACCGTATTTGAATATTCTCTAATATGCATGACAGAGGATATCTATTATAATAGTCTGAGTGAATAAATAAGACATTATATTGTGATTTATTTGTTTATTTGAATTTATTCTAAAAAAATCATATCTTTGTTCAGAGCTTTTGACGTTCTATATTTCCTATCAGAAGGGGATATTACATAAACCCTATACCCTATACCCTAAATTGTAAACCATTTACTTTCTAGGTATTTACCAACTTTAATTTAGTCCCAATTAACATCCTTTGTAGTAATAATCTAGTTTGAACACATGGAATATCTAGTGATTAGATGTTAATATACATGTCCTTAAACCTAAACCATGTGCCTTAATCCTTAATGATCCCTAAAACATTTAAATTTTAAGCACTATGCCCTAATTCCCACTACATGCCACAAACATACATGCCTTATGATATAATTGATTTTATCATGAGATGTCATAGTTTATGTGCCTTTTAAACCTATGGATAAAGCCTTTGGAGGACTTATCTAGATATGCATCTGTTTAATAAATTAGGGATATTTTGAGCCCCTTCAACCTAATTAACTAAAGAGGAGGAGAGCTAGTTGATTATTTTAATCAAGGAGGCATTTGAGACCAATTTGAGGGTATTTAATATCAAGATATGATTTGGGTAAAAATCAAAAGATCTATGTTTTATCATTAATTAATCCAATTAGGACTAATTTGTATAAATCCTAACATGATCTAGGTAGAATCAAGCCCCTAAACCCAATTTATAGCTTAATCGATTATATAACATGTATGCAATATGTACATGGCGTAATTGACCCAATTTATATAAGAAATGTGTAGTCATATAAAATGTAAAAATCGGTAACTTGATCATGGCTAATGACACCCAACCCTTAGGTCCCTTGTGCTTGATTTCATGACCCTCTTAGGCTTATTTTCATTAATTCCTAGTCATCTATTACCTTCTAGACTTGGTCCTAGCTCACCCAAATTGCTCTTTCTAAAATAAATCAATTCCCCTAGGTCCCATTCCCTTAGAACATTACTGCCACACTTTGACTATAGTGTCTATGCACTACTGCTTACTTTTGATGATATTGTCTAAGTCCATTTTTGGCCCCAATGGTCAATTTCTTCTAGTTCCCCATCCTTATCCTTATTGGTCTACTATGATTACATTCAACCCATGACCAGATCCCTATAAAATCTCATTCAAAGATCATTTGGAAAGGGTTGGAAAATATCACTAAGCAAGCAAGAATACAAGCAAGACTACTCAAGAAATCTTACTTATTCTTTGTATACAACTAGCCAACACACTTATAAGCTCATTTAAGTCCTTACACTAGTCCCTAGCCATCTCAACCACATAATTTATAATTATGCATCTTTATATACATAATTACACAAATCACATCAAGTGAGGAGAACTACATATGGCTTGATCCTTCTTCAGAGTATTGGTATGTAGGCACCATTCCCACACATGAAGTATGAAGAACATCTAGTACATATTACTCACACTAACCCCCCATTATTACTAAAAATTGGTTAAATCACAATGTAAGATAGGGTTTTAAGAAAGAATCTATTCTATAAGGAGTTATATAAGATTCAAACTGATGAAACTTTGTAGATAGGGTCACATAAACATAGCGAACAAAACCCAAGAAGCTCAGATGATCCTTAGGAAAATGGGAGAAAAGGTGGAATATAAAAATAGTGCCACTACTGTCTAGTTTAAGTGATCCTATCTAATCATAAAACAAAGTTCAAATATTAGTTTTTGATAGTGTCTCAGTCTTTCATAGTGAATTCTTTCTTTTATCTCAGTCGGATCAATCAATTTCTAGCTAAGTTTTGTTTTCTTCTCCTTATTACTATTTTTATATAAGTTTGAATTGTAATTAATTTACACAAATTAGTAGCTTAATTATTGTTTATTTATTTACTAATTTTAATACTCAGACCCTTTAACTAAATTAGGAATAATACACCAATATTCCCAAAACTATTAAATCGTTTGGTGAACCCAACTTACTTAATTTGCACACAAAAACCCTATAAACCCTAGGGTAATTTTCTTATTGACTTTTGTTTTTCTAATTTTTTTACCTTCATAATAAAATAAAAAATTAGTAATAAATTTTAAAATTTTGTAGTAATTTTAAAATAATTTTCTTTCAAACTCTAGTTGCCCATACTAGGTCCCAATAATTTTCTAGTAATTTTCAAATCATTTTTTGAATTTTTACTAGCATATTTAAATTAAAAACATCCATTCAAAAATCAATAGTAACTCTCAAAAATCTTTTATTTTTCAAAACCCTAGTTGAAATTACTAGATATTATTAAATCATTAATTTTCCAATAAATTTTTGATTTATTACTTGTATATATAACTCAAAAATTCACTTTGAATTTCAAATTTCATAATAAATTCCTCAATTAATCATCTTTCAAACCCTAGTTTCATGTACTAGTTCATATTTTCTTATTTAGGTATCACCTTACATGTTTGTGACGTTTGTATCCTTTTTATGTAATTTTCAATTAACCATTTTTAGGACATTACATTTCCTCTATTCAATATTTTATTTATTTTTCACTTTTCCTATTACAATTTATTGTAAAAAATTCAATCAAATTTCAACATGTTTTCCTACTTTACCAATGGCCCAATATATCAGTTTTGATGAAACAAATAAAAGGGAAATTCAATAAATCTTAACTAAACACCTTGACATGCAAGATGACATGCTTAAAATACTAAAACAAGAACAATAAAGAGTAACCAATGGTCAATATTTTCAAACCACAGAGTAACTAGTTGAAAATGACACTATTGGGGAAACTATGTCTCAATAGCCCCATATAGTAGCCCAACCTACCTCTATGCCACCAATCAAAACTAGTATATCTTTGTCTCATAATGTGGCAACCCTTGTGAAAGATATAAAATGTCTTAAATCCAAGGTGGCATATCTTGAGCAAGGTGCCTTTAGACCTATATAGGCTTTGGATTCTTTTACTCTTCTACATATATGATTGCCACATCACATTGTTTCTTCACCTTTGCCACAAAGTTTTGTTTAATCAAAGATTACTCTATATGATGGCAAGCGTGATCTAGGGACACATTTGAGTGCCTTTCACGTAGCATGATTGGACTATGTACCCAATGAATGGATACTTACCAAGTTATTTGCATGAAGCCTAAATGTTATGCATTAAAATGGTTCTATAGTCTATCAAATCAATCAGTCAATGTATTCAATCCTTTAGATGAGATTTTCCTAACTCATTTCAGCATTAACATTGGTGATAAGTTCTCATATGCTCAAGTTTCATAATAGAAACAAAGGTCAAATAAACATCTCATAGATTTATGTTCTCTGATATAAGACTATTTTGGTTAAGATGACTATACCCATGGTTGATCAAGAGTTACAGGTTCTCTTCAAATAGAGTCTTCTACTAGATTTTCATGAATCAATTATGTTCAAAATATTATCTTCCTTCACTGAATTGTGTCACACACCAAAGGAAAGAGAAGTCAAGATAATTTCAATGGGCAAACTCAAGTACACAAGTATCTCAAACACAACAAACAAGAGTAACAACAAAGTCACATACAAAGTAAAGGTTAATGATAACAAGATTTAGAATCAACCTACAATTAATGCAACTTCAGAGCCCCCTTAGGGAGTGGTTTTATTAGCATCTACTTGACATACCTTTACCAATCTACCATTTTCTTCAGCCATAGTTTTAAAATAGCTATTAGAATGTAACATCATATCTCTACCTCTTATTTGAGAAGTTAACCTGATAAAGCCTCTTTCATGGGGATATAATCATCATGTTATTTTTAAGTTTCATAAGGTACTAAGCCATACAAAAACACATGCATCAATTTGAGACACAAGATATAGGACTTTATAGATGGTACTCATACTGATCTTGACACCTTAGTTGAGCCTCTTCAAGCAAATTAAACACACGATAAATCTTTGAAAATATTTTCACATCCTTTTCCAAAACATTCCAAATAAGAAATGGGGAAAACATCAGTGTTTCACCATGCATATCATGTACATCCCCCAACATATAATATAGGGCACCTTCAGTTGAGGCACAACCTTTGAGAAACATGATTGGTGTATATAGTTTTAGAGTTCTATCTAGACCTTATATCACCTTCTTAGAGTAGGAGATCATTGAGTATGATACAGATTATCATGCACTCTATATGAAAGGTTACATTCATAATCATCTTATTGATAATGTTCTCATAGATAATGGATACAACACGAATATGTACACCATGACATTATTATAGCATTTGGGATATTCAAAGTAGCATATTACACTGATAGACATAGTTATCAGTGGATTCAATGGGCACATATAGAGTTCATTAGGTGAGATTGTACTTCATCTACAAGTGGTTCCAATATATGTGGCCACACCATTCACTATTCTTCCTAGTGGAGTTTTTGATATGTTACTTGGTCAACCATGGATTTAAAAAATTTGACTATTACCTTGTACAGCTTATAGATGCATGAAATTCATCCATACTAATTACATTATTATAATTGGTGGAGTTCCTTATGTGTTACCACTCCCCAACTCAAAGTCATATTCTACTTTGTATTCACTAGTTTCAGTTTAGTCATTAATTTCCATTTAGCCACAAGTTCCAATTCTTCTTCCAATTCTAATTCAAACATAGATGAGGCATCAATCACCAGCACAAATAATTCATACACCTCCATAACTATAGGATTATAGATAGCTTTTAGCTACAATGTTCACACCTAAGGCAGTATCATTGATATCTCATGCATCTACTCATATAACACATGTTTAGAGAGCTTCTCCTACCAACAGATGGATCCCTAAGAGCCTATAGTTGCATCTTCTCATATTTACATGGTGACCCCACAATCAGTTTTTAATTTAAATATTTTAGAGAATTTATAACATATACAACTTTTAGAGCCACAATCTCAACATTTCCATCATGCTTCATGATCATGTATGATTCCTCTCCTTGATATAGGACACCATGATAGGGAGTCTCCCATGAGACTCACTGATTAGTATCATCCTTTCTCTATGTACCTATACATATTTTCTTATGTTTGATTGTATATAGCTCAAATATATCAAAAAATTCAAAAACATTCAAATATTTCAAAATATAAAAACATGCAAATAATCCAAAAACCCTAAAAACTATTTGATTGTATGCATCATCCGTTCTTTACAATGATAATAATATTCTAGACTTACATTTGTTATTCTATGCTTATTGTTTATCGATTTATCTACATTACCATGCTTCACTTGATCTTTTAAGTGTGTGTAGTGACATCCAACTCTTTGATTTCTTCACTCTACCCATTGATGGGGAATATTTATTATACATCAATATAAATACCCACTAGGGGCATCTCCTACATGAGTACACCATCCATGTTATGTCATTACTACACCACACACTTTAGTTATCATGTTGATGTACATTACTTACTTTATTACATAGATTACTCTATCGACACTCACTAGTAGATATCACTTACATATTTCTTAGCATATACCTAATCTTTTACTCCCATGTCTTGCATACTTTCTTTCTTGATTTGATTAGTTAGATGTGATTGTACTTCCAATTCCTTACATGCTTTCTTTTCTTATTTAATGTATGTAGATTGTTTGAATTTCATAGTTCTTTTTTATCTCTTCTATGTGCCTTAGGACATTTTACAATGTCCTTCCCTTCTATTCATTTGTGTGACTTAGGACATTTGTCAATGTCCTTTAATTTTAATCCTCTATATTATTGTGTCTTCTACACCAATTTTACTTGTTTCAATTGTATGTGTATGTGGAATTTGAACATGCCTTATATGTTTGATTTCTAGTTTGAGTAACATGTGACCATGTCCCTTGATTGCTTGCCCCTTGGCCATCCTTGTATGTTTCTTTCCTATTACCATTTGTGCCTTTTGACTGTTTAATTCTCTATTGTTTTCAATTCCATGATTCACATCGTGCATTTATCTTGTTTTGTTCGATGCCATGATGGACATCATGCTCCCATCCCTCCGTCTAACAACTAACAACTAACTTTCATTTTTAGTTCAATACAATGCAAATATTATTACATTATTATATCCATATAAGAATACCCATATTGATATAAAAATTTCTCAATAAAAATCATCTTATATCTTAAGATATCTTATCGATTATCATTGCTATATCATGTAAATTTGTAGCATAACACATTTGCAAGGATCTTTCTTTTAAGGGTAGTAATTATAAGGTCTTAATTCCTACCCTCAAAAGAGGGGGAAACAAATAGGGTTTTTTTTATCAGAGATTAGAGCTCCTAATAGTCAAAATAACATCATTCAACACACCTAAAATAGTAACCAAACATCAAAATAGTCTGAACAAAATACGTAGATAGTCAAGAATCTAGAAGAATTACTGGATTTAAACCTGGAGAATAGCACCCAACATGGACAACATCATTGGCACCATTAGTGTACACTTTTGGTGCTCTCTTTTATAAATAGAAAAAAATAGATTTTATATAAATAGATAGAAAGGTAAGTTTAGTTACAGTTTTGTCAGCTACAGACCAAACCAGAATTAGTAGTTTCAATACAATCTTACCTAGAAAATATAGATATAAGGGGTAGAATGCATATTATAATGTCTCTCACTTATATTTTTAGATAGGATAGTGGGTATAACTTCTAGATCAGAATCCATGTTTTAGACACTAGTGATTGGGGGCAATGTGGATGGCACATTTTTTTTATTTTCTTTCTAAGTTCAACTTTACCTAGGCATTCTTAGTAGTTACATGCCTTATTCCATCTACAATTTGTTGGAATAATATTTTAAAAATGGATTTCATAAAATACTAACTTATACATTCCTGAGTTCTCAAGTTCTTGAGTGGCTTTCATACAAGACTAGTGCACCAGTTTGGAGTGGCTTTCATACAAGCCTAATCTCCATCTTTCAAAGTGGCCAAGAGTTGCTTAATTTCTTGTATACATTTATCTATCCATGCCAACAATTTTATATCATAGTACATTCATGGGTTTTAGGATACATCTCATATGATATACATTTCATACTGGTATCAATTCATAGATTAACTTCACAAGGTAATGATGGAGCCAAAGGACTAGTTAGCCTTTATATTCTTGAGCCACCTATTCAAAGGAATTGTACACAAAATCTAAGCATCGATCAACATACACATGATTACCTAGCTTCACTTAGTGGGTGATGATGGAGCCAAAGGGATATCCTTTGTATTTTGAAGCCACTCTTGAGAAATTGAGCACTCAGCTTCATTTGTGATATTACTCCTTGTACAACACCTTCTAGCATTACTCAGTATAATCTAGCATCACTCAGCGTCACAACAAGTTTTATAGTGGTCCACGTACCTAGTGTGGTGTATTCATTCCTTTCTCATCGTCTCTCTTACCAAGTTTTATATATTCTTATTTTAGATATAACATATCTAGCAAGAATTGATCTACTCTTTGTTTTTTCTATATATTCATACTTCATAATGTGTTCTCTTTATGCACATCCAACATCACAGAAATTCATGAGCTTCACCCTTGTAGGTAATTTCAAGTATGCTTTCTATTTTTCATTTATCCTAATATTTCACTTTGCCACATCACTAGAATAAAAGAGGGAGGGCAAATGTAGTCATATAAAATGCAATAAATGGTAACTTGAGCATGGCTATTGAAACCTAACCCTTAGGTCCCTCATTCTTACTTTCATGACCCTCTTAGGATTATTTTCATTGATTCTGAGTCATATGTATCCTTATATACTTGGTCCTAGCTCACCTAGATTGATATTTTCAAGACAAATCAGTCCCCCTAAATCTCATTTGCTTAAGACAATACCACCACAGTTGGATTATAGCATTGGTACCACTATTATCTATTTTTGACTATTTTATCCAAATTAATTTATATCCCCAATAATCAATTTATTCTAGTTCCCCATCTTTATCCTTGTCATCCTAGTGTGAGTAAATTCAATCCATGACCAATAGATCCCTATAAAAATCCCATTCAAATATCATTTGGAAAGGGTTGGCAAATATCACCAAGCAAAACAAGACTACTCAAGAAATCTTCCCTATTCTCTACATACAACTAGCTAACACACTTATAAGCTCATTCAAGTCCTTACACTAGTCCCTAGCCACCTCAGGCACATCTAGTTTAGCACTCTACATCTTCATATACATAATTACACAAAGCACATCAAGTGGGCAGAACTACATATGGCTTGATCCCTTTTTGAAGAATTGGTGTGTAGTCAGTGTGCCCACACACAAGGTGTGAAGCACATATAATGCATTTTACACACACTAACACCTCATTCTTGCTCAAAATTAGTCAAATCATAATGGAAGATATGGGTTTTAAGAAGGAATCTTATCTACAGGGAGATATACAGACTTATAGCTAATAAAACTTCATAGATAGGGTCACATAAATATAGTGAACAAATCCACAAAAGATCATATCCTTAGGACAATAATAGCAGAGGTGGATTATAGTGTTGGTACCACTACTATCTAGATCTAACACTCCCATCCAATCAAAAAATAAAGTTCATATCTCAGTTTATGATAGTGCCTCAGTCCTACACAGTGAATTTCATCTTGTGTCTTAGTTGGATCAATCTATTTCTAGTTACATTTTATTTTCTTCTCCTTATTACTATTTTAAAAAAAAATTGAATTACAATTAATTTAAACAAATTACTAGCTTAATTATTATCTATTTATTTATTGATTTAACTACTCAGACCCTTTAACTAAATTAGGAATAATACACCAATATTCCCAAAAATATTAAATCAATATGTAAACATGAAGGTAATCAAGTCATAAATAAGTGTCACAAGTAGCTCAAATGTTCTTCAAATGTTTTTGGATTTTAATTTGAAAATGAACAAATATATTACATTCCTTGAAAAAAAGGTAGTTGTTGGTCTGATTTATCTTCTAAACTGTGAAATGTGATCTCTAAGATAATAAAATAATGATGCAACATGTAATTTTGATGGAAATATTTTTTTTGAAGGGTAAGATATTTATTATTTCCAAATTTTTTAATCAATAAATATTTTATTTTTCTTAAGAAATTAGTCTCATCATAAACCAATAACTAATTACAAACTAAAAAAAGTATTATTTCAATTTTTCTCCTTAAAATATAATGTTCATTTCAAACCTAATGTTGAACTGTTAAAAAGTTTGTACATATTTGAATAAAAATTAATAGTTTAAAGTGATTCTATTAGATACATGTGCAACATGTACCACGAAAATATCTCTTCTATGGAAGTAATCATCAATTATAAGGTCGGTAATTAATTTCAAGAAGAAACATGGTATATTCATGTTGATGGGGTTGTAGAGGAGACAAGTTTAGAAGTGGTTTGAAACCACTTAAGGCAAGCAGGGTGTGTGCACCTTAATATACAAAATAAAATCAATAAAATAAAACACCTTCCTGAAATGAAATGGTCATTATTATTAAATAACAACAAAATTTATATTTTACTATTAAGAATAACTCAAAAAATAGGGAATAAGCAAATCAATAGTGTGTCACTATTAAATATGAATTTCTCATTTAAAATAATATTTATTTAAACATTAAAGTGATGAGACTCATGCTAAGATTTATGCAAATTATTTTTCTTTGGTAAAAATTGTAGGACCTATGCATGTACTAACAAGGACAATATAATTAAAAGATTCTTTAAAACTTAAGTATAATTCTATTACAATGCATGTTTGTTCAAAATTTATGTAGATAGCCTACCACTCAATAAAGTAAACAAAATTTTCTCTTCCATGGAAAGAAGAAATTATAAGTTAGGTGGTTGAGGTTAGGAAGCAATGTGAAGTTCATGTTGTTGAGTTGTAGAGTAGAAAAAATGAAAAGTGGTTTCCAACAAGGTAAGGCAAGGAGGGAAAGTGCACTCTAGTACTCTCTCTCTCTCTCTCCCTCTCTCTCTCTCTCTCTCTCTCTCTCTCTCTCTCCTCTCTCTCTCTCTCTCTCTCTCTCTCTCTCTCTCTCTCTCTCTCTCTCTCTCTCTCTCTCTCTCTATCTATCTATCTCTATCTCTCTCTCTCTCTCTCTCTCTCTCTCTCTCTCTCCTCTCTCTCTCTCTCCTCTCTCTCTCTCTCTCTCTCTCTATCTATCTATCTATCTCTATCTCTCTCTCTCTCTCTCTCTCTCTCTATATATATATATATATATATATATATGTATATATATATATATATTTATATATATGTATATATATATATGTATATATGTATATATATATGTATATATATATATATATATATATATATATGTATATATATATATATATGTATATATATATATATATGTATATATATATATATGTATATATATATATATATGTATATATATATATATATATATATATATATATATATATATATATATATATATATATATATATATAATAGAGCATCTTCTTGAAATGAAATTGTCATAATTACTATTTTTAATAAATTTTAAAAATAGTTTTAGAAATAATTATAAAAACTCAAAAATTAATAAAATCGTCATCATGTCACCAATAAAATATATCTTTTTCATTAAAATATTATTTATTTATGAAATATTTATTTAAATATTTTAAATATTAAAGTACTAAAACTTGCACTAAGATTTATGCAAATCATTTGCCTTCATGATTTTAAAAAACATAGTTTTTAGCTTTGTAGATTTGAGACAGAATATGAACATGGAAAATTTGTGAAAATCTATAATCTCTTGCAAGTAACAAATTAGAGTCCCCTAAGAGATCCATTTTTTAGGCAAAGTATTCTGGTTTCAAAGGATTGAAAAAGGTGTGAATCCAATTCCAAGACAATTGGGCATGAGTACAAAACCAAAAATGATGCTTGAGCATTTCTATCTAGTGACAAGATGGGCAAATGGGATGTGAGACCCCCACATGCTTAAGATGGTCACCCACAGCCAAACCATGGTAAAAAAGACACTAGAGGAAGTGAGCCTTTTTGAGTTCAAGAAAGGCATCCCATATAGTGGAAAACCTTTTAGCCCAAGCCACCTAATTGGAATGATGATTTAATCAGTGCTTTAGAATGTTATCTTAAATGTGATGAGGAGCCAAAATATTATGCCCCAAATGGGGGGAATAATGACAAAAGGGCATGGAAGTAGGCCACTTTCAATACTTCCACTAGGAAGTAAGGGAAGTGAATCTAAGCTCATGAAGTTACTCTTCACAAATATAAATCTAAATTTCTTGAATATACTCAACATATTCCTTGTTGAGGTTAAATTTGTCCTAAACCAAATTTTAAGCAAGTCAAGTGTGACACAATTTACAAAAAAAATATCCAATAGTTTTAATACCTTTTTTGAACAACCTCAACCCCTTGATCCATGGGACCAACATAGAGGTAACATTAGGAAAATACAATGTTGGGGACCACCAAAGAGAGTGAGTGTTAAGAGATAGGACATTTATGAATCCCTCTCCTACCCAAATGAGATGATGTTTGAGCCTTTCCCAAGCTTTTCACATACTTTGAATGACAAATGTGTCATTAATATTAACATGAATAAGGGTTATGAGAAGAGTATACAAACCAAGGCCTTGCCAAGCCTTCCTAATGCAAGGGTGTCCCTAGGAGATATAATTTACTAAAAAGAAATTCTAGGTTTCATCACCTTCCATCCACTTAATGTTGAGAGTTATCCCTTAAAGCTTAGCTTCAATAAGGCCTAGGCCACTGACCTCTTTAAGTTGATAATGTATATTGCATAAAACTCTGTGAAATATTAAACCATAAATTAACCTATACCATTGACATTAAAACCTAAACCATAAGCCCTAAACACCAAACCCTTTAAATTATAGACCTTAAACCTTAAAACAATGAATTTATCCCCAATTAACATCCTTTATATGTATATATAGTAAGAATTAGGTTCACAGGGATGAACTTGGTTAAAATTTCATCACTCATTACCATAATTAACTTTCTAGGTTCAATCTGCAATGATGTGGGGGATAATTGATCCAAAATTCACATTATGTAATCACATATATAGGTTAAAAGATCCTAAATTTAGTCCTATTACCTACATGATTGTATAAATATACCCTAAACCCTAATACTTAAATTTTTTCATCCCTAAACTCTAAACCAAAAATATAAACTCTTTAAACCTTAAACAAATTATTTTAGCCCAAATTAACATCATTTCTAGACTAATAATTAAGTTCATAAGCTCAGTTTACCCTAAATCACATGACTAATTGCCCCATTTGACTAATTGAATCAATATACATAATGGAATCCAAGCTATAATGGTAATCCAAAAATATATTTTATTATTAATGACTTATTATTATTTTTCGGGGCTTCAATTTGCTCGGAGCTTCTTTGTCCAAGTATTAGGAGAAGAAAAAAATAACTTAAGAATTAATACCATGGCATTTAATGCACTTTGGGAGACATATTGGCTAGACACTTTAAAAACTGAAATAAGTGATATGGAATTTAATGCACTTTGGGAAACATGCCCAAAAACATTTTCATCCCACATATGTCATAAAAACATGGTACCTACTTTTTTTTATCAAATGCACACATAATTTGAATTTATGGGGAGCCATTTACCTTCCATCATAATGTCAATTCAAAATCATGGGATTTAACACATGGAACAATGCAAGTATCCATAAATCCAAGCCATTATAGGGGAGAGGTCCGAATAGATGTGCACCTTCACTTTGGACAAAATGTAAATTTTAATACCTAATCCATAAACCCTATGCACTAATTTCCCTATAACCCCAATCCATAATCCCTTATCTATCTTAAGTACAACATAATCATGTTATTAAATAATGTGATCATTTTATTATTAACATAATCAACACTTGGTACTCATTGCCAATTTTCAACCCCGTAGCCTATATCAACAATAACATGATTGTGTTATTCCATAACACAATCACATTATAGTTGATATCAACTTGTCAATGGGTTGAATGTGCTAGGACCTTGTAAAAAACATAATGTGATTGTGCTATATAATGTGATTGAATTATTATTATTTTAGTGATAAGCTCACTTATCAATGACTATTTTTAGCCCAAATCAAGACTTCTATCCCTACAAACATTCTCTATATACTTTTGTGAGATTTTTGTACCTATGTACTTGACCCCACTTTTGAAAAAAATTCAATTGAATCTTATGATGGGTTCCACATCATGTTCAAAGAGGGAGAGGAATTTGAAGAACAAAACACCAGAGGAATTAAAATATTTCAAAGAGAAACACAAGCTACTAATGCAAAAGTTCATGGCAAACAAGGTACAAACCCTAATCTTGATGAACCAAATGCCTTAGATAATGAGATAATTGATGATAATTAATTAATAAATGATGAAATTGACTATAATAAATTGAATAATGTTGAAATTGACTTTAATAAAATGAATAATAATGAAATTGGCAATAATGAAATGAATAATAATGAAATTGAAAATAATGAATTAGTTAATGTTAGAAGTTCACATTCAAATTTGCAAGCTTTTTATTTTTTTGATGATGAGTATATGTATGATGTTTCACCCCCCATAAATGAATAAAATTTGATGGAAACAAATATTTATTAAATTAACCATCAAAAAAATTTCATGGAAACATATAATGAAGAAATTAACAATGAAGAATTTAATGTCATCCTACCTCTCAATAATGAAAGTAATAATGGTTTAGAAATACCCTCTCAACAAATTCCACTATTACCAACACCTCCAAGAATTGTTTGTATAAAATACAACTACTTAATTGAAGTCAAAGAAAATATTTAAAACCAATGCATAACAAAAATTTTGATTTCCATTTAAGAAGAGTGGGCTAATAAATTTAGGATATTTTCTTCATAATTTGTAGTATGATAGTCAAAGATGTCAATTATTTGTTTAATTCATAAAATTGATTAATATGATACCTATAATGTACAAGTTATTAATCAGAACATATAACTTGGATGATGAAAATGATGAAAATGTTGAAAATATACATGATTCATATCATACTGAAGGCCCAAAATCATGTACCAAAGATTTTAATGTTGTCTGGCATATACTTAAAACTTGTGCAGTAAGTGACATAACAATGAAAAAATGAATTGGTTAAAAAATAATTTGAACACTTAATATAAATATAAATACGATAATGAAATTAACTAAAATACGTGAAAGAGTTAATGAACCTAATACCAATGAGTTTTGTGCATTATCTGGTCATGAAGTTATTATTGATACTATCAAGGTTAGAATAGATCCTAGTGGTTCACTGGATTGAAATACAGAGGTATGTTGAATTTTAAAATGTATATTTAATAAATTTTACCAATTTTTTTAATTTTCTTGTTAGTATATATATAAATTTCATTTTCAATTTCATACTAACACTTTTTTGCAAGTTAGTGGTGCTAGATAAGCTTCCACCTTCATATGGTTGGCATTGTCACTAAAGAATTCTATATTCTTGAAGCTAAGATAAGCTTAGGTTTTATGCATGATTTATCTAGGGTGATATTATAGGTATTAATTATGTACGTGATGGATCTAATCGTTCATGAAAATGAATTACAATTTTTGTTTTATGCGTCTTTGAACTTAGACAAGAAAATTACATTTTTCTTGTATTAGGAAGGGTGTTCTTGAGGATGGAATGGGTGGTGGGTTTGTTAATTAGGATTATAGGAGACTGAAAAAATGGTCCTAGATGTTATAAAAAATATTTAAACATGTTTTTAGTATCATTTTTCACCTTGGAAGCATCAGAACCAGATTTCTATAACCACAACTTGAACTTTGACAACATTTGTTATCGATGTTTCCACTCTTTGGAATGGTAGTTAAAATGCATTTTTTGGTGGATTAAAGCATCATGGGGAAATAATAACATGTAATTTACCTATTTTTATGTGATAAAAGTGATATATTCACAATTGGAGGTTTTGGAGGTAGAAATTCGAGTTGGAGCTTGAGAAGTTGCTTGTTCACTAACAAAAATGTGCATTTTTTGACCCATCACTGCAACTTATCTAACAAATTGATATTTAATATTAAACATAATTGATCTAAGATGTGGTTATATGACTTAATTATTTATTTTACTAATTTTATTATTTGTGTAAATGACTTATAGTTTTCATTTTATGTGAGTTTGACCTTAGGCTGAAAAATTGCATTTTTTTTGTATTATGAAGGTTGTTCTTGAGGCCAGAATGGGTGTTTAGTTTTTAAATCAGGACTAAATAGAGGATAATGACCTGTTCATAGACGTTATCCACCCCATATATGTGTTTTTGGTGTCATTTTTCACCCAAGAAGCATCAGAACCAAAGTTTTGTAACCATAACTTAAACTTTGACAACATTTATTGTCAGTGTTTTAAATCTCAAGAATGGTAGTGAAAATGCACAATTAGGTGGATTTGAACATCATAGTGGCATAGTAACATGTTATTTTCATATCTATATGTGATAAAATATATATATTTTTAGGCGGAGGTCTTGGAGGTAGAAATGCTAGTTGGAACTTGAGAAGTTGCTTGTTCTGTTCAGTGATAAAACCTTAAATTTTTAGACCCATCACTGCAACTTATCTAATAAATTGATCTCAAAGATTCCGAAAAATTGAAATAATATTAAATTATAGGGATTAAATAGGCATGTGATGGATATAAATATTCTTATAAATGACTTACAATTTCCATTTTATGTATGTTTGAACATAAGCTAAAAAATTGTATTTTTATTGTATTGGGAAAGGTGTGCTTGAGCCCAGAATGGGTGGTGGGTTTATTGATCTATCTTGATGGGATGAAATTAACATGTTACTAGACATTATCTACCCCCCATATGTGTTTTAAGTGACATATTTCACCCAAGAAGCATCAGAACTAGAGTTCTGCAACCATAACTTGAACTTTGGTAAGATTTATTGTCAGTGTTTCTGCTCTCCTAAATGGTAGTGAAATGTCACAATCAAGTGGATTTGAATGTTATGGTAGAATAATAACATTAAATTTTAATATCTATATGTCATCAAATTGATATATTCAAAGGTGGATGTCTGAGAGGTATAAATTTTAGTTGGATCTTGAAAAGTTGTTTATTCACTAATAAAAAATCACATTTTTTGACCTATCACTGCAACTTGTTTAACAAATTGATCTCAAAGGTTAAATTTGAGTGATTTGGGTTATAATTATAGGTATTAATGAGGTATGTGAGGGATCTAATGGTTCATAAAAATGACTTACATTTTTTTATTTTATGCATGTTTGAACATATGCTAAAATTTTACATTTTTCTTGTATTGGGAAGGGTGTTCATGAGGATAGAAATGGTGGTGGGTTTGTCAATAAATATTTATGGGAGAAAAATAACCTGGTCCTATATTTTATCCTCCTCCCCATAGACATGTTGGTAGTGTCATTTTTCACCCAAGAAGCATTAGAACAAGAGTTCTGCAACCATAACTTAAACTTTGACAACTTTGACAACTTAAATTAGAGACCTAGAAAATTAATGAGTAATTGATCGATTGACCTATTGAAATTTTTTACAATTTTTATAAGTTTTACAACTTAGAAAATTTTGACAACTTCCACAATTTTGACAACTTTGACAACATTCGCAACTTAAACTAGAGACCTAGAAACTTAATGAGTAATTGAACCTAGAAAATTAATGAGTACTTTATCTATTGAACTATTGATAACTTTACGAATTTGAGAACTTTGAAAATTTTGACATTTTTGACAACTTTGACAATTTTTACAACTTTGACAACATTGACCTTTTGGCCTATTGACATATTAGGTGGCATTTATTAACTGAAATATTTATCTATTGACCTATAAAACAAATAAATCTTATATATACCATGTTTTGGGTTAAAAACCAGTTTTAGTTTTGTAACCTCACATTCCATTTGAGGTAGATGGTGAAGAGTATGAGTATTCAATAATTACTTCTCTTGCGTTATGTGAAGAATGTGGAGATGAAATACATATGAATATTTAGATTCATATTGTTATAACATACATATGGACAAGATTTTTTAATTTTCACTTTGATCATAGTTCTTTCTCATTGAAAGTCCAGAATCCTAAACTCAAAATTTTGTATACTATAATCTTTGTATTGAATCTTGTCTTTGATTTAAAAAGTTATAGAGAAGGGTTTATAATGATTATATAATGTGGTGATAAAATTATTTTCATTTATATATTTATTTGATGTTGAAAAACCTAGAGACCATGTATACCCATGTTTCTAACATACATAATACAATGTTGAATGACTAAGATTTGTTGTTTGTGAATGCCCTGAGGGTTGTGAGAACTTGATCATTGAAGTAAAAAATTTTAATAATGTTATAAATACATAATCCAAGAATTATATCATCTTGTAATTATTATTTGGACATTAGATGCAATTATTTTCAATCTCAACCTATATACTTGCTATAAACCTTGAATTTTAGGGTCTTGACCATAGGAAGAGATTCAACCCTTAAAAATTATTTAAAATCTATAATCTAGTGTGTTTTAGGGTATATTAAGTGAATAAATTTATTTTATACTTTCAACCTCTATATTCCATACTGTATTACCCTATAGGTAGTCAACTAGCCTAAGAGACTTAGTGAGAAAGAGGCTCAACAAAAAAGTTAAACTTAGGTGAAGAGTTGAGGACAAAAATTGATTGAAAATTAGGATTTTACAAAAGGTGGGTAAAATATAGTTTTTATTTGATCAAAGTGTCCCTAGAATGGTCAAAACATAGAGCTTTGTGCATTTGGAGGGCTAATTAGAATGTCAAGTAAGCCTAGAGGTACAAGATTTTACAAAGGAACCTAACCCAAGATTTTTTGTCAAGTAATGCCACGGAAAATGGTTTTAAAAAACCCAATTAATTTTCCATGAAGATTATATTTATGGAATAGAATGGGAGGATTTCCCTAAAATAGGGCTACAAGGTAAGACAAAGGCTAAAGAGAGAAATCTGAGAAAAGATAAAAGAGAGAGAGGGGTTCAAAAGTTATAATTATGTTTTATGAGTAGGATAAGGAGTCTTGAGGTAGTAGATAAGTGAATACACAATATTATATAAAAATAACCTTGATTAAGATCATGAACACTTGAAAGCTGTTGAGAAAGATCTGCATCAAAAGTGTAGAAGAAGTAGGTACAAAGAGAAGAAGGACATTAATCCTAAGTGATAAGAGTGTCATTATTCATTTCCAATACACAATGAAATCAAAACATTAATTTAATAAATATGTAAGATTCAATATTTATAAAATTAAAAATAATAAATTTTAATGCTCATTTGTGCATGTATAACATTCAATATGAGATCTGATGTAGATAACAATTTGGAAGATCAAAACAACATTGTACAATAACACACAATGAAATAAAAACCAAATATAGATTAGATAGATCAAGCCATGTTAGGCATACAATATAGGCACATACATGTCTAATGTCAAAAATACATAGATTGGGCTATTATAGCCATACCAAAAATTACATCTACCAACATAGTATCTAATGTTGGTTGAATGTCATATGTGCATATACAATTCAAAAAATGCATCGATTGACATATATGCATATGAAAAAACAAATCTCATGCATAATACATCCTATTAATCAAATATCCTCCCTCTCTTTGCCTTTCTCAAAGAAGACTCTCCCTAAGATTCCTAGCTAGTAGATGGAGACCCCTCTAATGCCTTGGATTGTTCGAAGCTCTGATTGTGGGTCCTATGCTTATAGCTAGATTGTAGATGATCCTATTCAAATATAATAATTATTGTGAAATTAACATAAAATACATTCAAATAATTTTTAATAAATTAATTTTAAACTACAATAAAAAATCATCTAAACATGTGTACTTACTACAAGCTTATGATCCTACTCAATCTATTTTTCACACTCAATCAAGCTAATGGTAGGCTCAGCTGTCAAAATAGGCATCTCAGATATTGGAGAAACATGAGAAACATTATAGGAAATATGAAGACAATCATGCACATGAAAATACACTTAGATCTAAATTGATAAGCTATCTATAGAAGTGTTAGAGCAAAAACCTTGTACCAAAACCAAATTAGAGGATTAAAACTATGAAAGGGAATATTTAATATACTAGTTTCTATTTTTGTAAATTCATAAATATAAATAT
This sequence comes from Torreya grandis, assembly GCA_037957365.1. NCBI lineage: Eukaryota > Viridiplantae > Streptophyta > Pinopsida > Cupressales > Taxaceae > Torreya > Torreya grandis. The sequence continues at coordinate 546,171 of JARHVA010008076.1, forward strand.
AATTGATTCAATATCTTTAATTTATGTTATATTACATGTTGGACTATATGTATTTTTGATTTATTACTTGTCTAAAAATAGGGGTTTGACTTAGGTCTAAACCCTCATAACTAAGTCATTTTCAATGAATTTTTAAGATTAACTTAGAGTATTTAGGTATATTTTCAATTATGTTTTAAAGGTGGGCTTACATGTGATGGATTAGAGTGATGAAGTATGAATAACTTCCTAGGATTATAGATAAATTAGTGACTAATGATTTGGCCACATTATATATAATAAGGATACCTAGGATTGTGTAGGTGGTGATTATTGTCCCATCGAGTAAATTAATTTTCTTCACCTATGAAACAGAAAGGATGTGTCATGTAAAATATTCTTAATTTCCCACATGTCCCTTGAGAGTGGAATATCACTTTCAAGGTTGTGATTCAGATACTAGGCTTGTCAGCTAACGGAAGGGTTGTGGGCTTGATAGAGGTTTGTGATAGAGGTAAGGTTGTTAATTGGGTGTAATACTTTGGTCTAAGAGCACATGATCCATAAAGCATCATGGGATGGGTGTATGAGCACATGAACCCGTACCAATGACGGTTAGATATTGGGATAGTGGGGGCCATCAGGGCTTCTATTTAGATAGGTATGCCACCATTGAAATATTTTCCATGAGTAGTTGACACACTGACAATGATATATTTTGTAGCTCTATTGTAATAGGATAGTTTAGGATAGTTTATGAATGAGGTGGACACTCTAATACCATTGTGGGTAAAATTGGGAGATTAGTAATTGGAGGAGTACACTTAGAAAAATATCCTATGTCTAGGTTGAAATTATAATAGGATGCCAACATTAAGTACAACCACCACCATAATATGTAGATAATTATATGTAGAAACAAACATAAGATAGAGTGTGGGGAGATTAAGTTTATGGGGGAAAATGGGTGACCATACACTTGTTAAAGGTGAACCAACATGATATAAGGAGAATGTTAATATGAGGTCCAATTAGGAATTATACCTAAACTAACATGAAGTTACCCAAATAAATTAGTGAGTTGGTTTATTTTTAGTTACTTTAGATGTTACTTTTTAATTTATTACTCAATTATTGTTTATTTATGTGACTAGATATCTAATGTCTTCTCTTGTTATATGGTTTTACAGTGAATCACTTAGTGGTGGAACATGATCAAAGAAACTTTGGTTAGGATTTTTTAGGTGAGGATTATTAAATCCTAAATAATATTTTGGTGGATACATTTATTCATGTGTGAATAAGCAAGCATACATTTTTTTCTCCCTACTTATCATACATATGTGGAGTTTCCTCATAATAAGAGAGCGATACTTGGCCTAGAGGAAAATATGGGTAGTTTAGAGTCTTAGGTGAAGACTCTCAATGAGATTGTTAGGGCTAGGGGAGGTTAGGCTCCATTTGGAAAAAAATTAGTGGTAGGTAAATCACCCACATAGGTATAATCAAGGGACACAAAAGTAAATAAATTGTATCCTAAATCACTCATCAACATGTATATGTAAACAACTATAGTCATAACAAATGCAAAGATAAAAACATATATGTAAATAAACTTTACCTCTATATAGGTAAATGGTTTCATCCTAATAAATATAGATGCAGTCGTGGAAGGACCAATAGATGAATCCAAATGTGAAAAAAATGGCTAAGACAAATTGAATGTTTTAAATACTAGCTGTGATGATGAAGGAATCATCACCTCCTACGACATAAAAAATGACATATACATTAAATTAAATTTTTATGTAAATTAATTATTAAATTAGAAATTATAATTTAAAATATAACTTAAATTTAACATGACATTTATATAAAATATACCTGCATCTATGTGGTGACTGAGGTTTGTATGCCAAATGTGTGTGCCAAAAACCCATCACTCATAATAATATGATCTAAGACATCTAAACCACTGACATCATCATCATTAGAAGGTCCTATACACATAGGTTCACAAAAAATTAAAGGGTGGGGTTGGGTAGATTTTGGCATATCTATAGCATCACTTTATGAAAGCCTACTCGTATGCTGAACAACTATATCGATGAATGAACTAGGAGAATGGAGAGTGTCAATCTCCATTACTTGATGAAATACGAAGGGTATCTCAAGATTAATAGTATTTTGGATATAAATTCATGTAGGTTGATTAGGTACATAATTTTTACCTAATCTATCCTATGTATAGCCTTTTCCTCAGCCTTGAAACTCACTAAAATAAAAATAACTAAGAATTTGGTTGAAGAAAAACTCAGAATAGAGTTTCATAAAATAATATAATAAGACCTCATGGATTTTACATGGTGGATGATCAAATACCATCCACCATCGATCCAAAAAAAATTCCATGATTAAGCTATGTACAAAACAATGGATAAGAAAATGTTTAGCAGTTACGAGAATTGGGGCATTGGTGACTAGCTCGATGAATAGGGTAAAAATGTTGGATTTTGAAATTTAAAAATTTTTGACCTAAAGGGTTGACAATTTATCATCATAATATTCCATACAAGTATCCCTATATTAGTTCCATAGGTTAATTTGACTCATTATGAAGTTAATTTATCCTAATAATGTTTTTAGGGGATCAACTAGCTGGGTACAATAGGGTTTGGTCAAACTGGGATCTCTCATTCTATCAATTAGGAATTAAATTTCAAGTTTATTTCCCATAATATTGTCAATAAAAAACTCTTTAATACCATGGGGGTTTTGGGCAATTATAAGAGGGTTATTTTGAGGGATAGGAAGAACAACTGGGTATTATAGAGTGTTAGGAGGAGTAACTAGAGGGTTTTGTGGAGGGTTGGGAGGGTTAGTAGGATGAGTTGTTAGAAAAAACAAATTACAATTAAAAAATTGGGTTAAATAATGAAAATTATGAAAAATTAGGGTTAAATAGAGAAAATTCTGATGAATTACCTCTCATACACGATGGCATCATCGATCAGTAAGCCTATGGATGGGGTGAATCTATCAGCTTATTGGCACTTCCTGGAACTCTTTTGAGAAAAATATGATCACAAAACAGAGCATGAATAAGAAATATGAATGAAAAATTCATAATTTTGTGGTTAGTTTTCCCTATATATATATATATATATTAACACATGGAATGTGTTCACATTAATAACATGATCATGTTATTAACTAATAACTTGATCGCATTACTATTTAATATAACTCAATCTCATTATTTGTAATTAGATCACATTATGATTCGACAATATTAAGCCTAGACTTAAGTAATGTGATCATGTTAATTAAATAATGTGATTTTGTTATGGTAAATGTCCATAAAATTGTCCCCCAACTCTGTGCACTTACCCTAAGATTGGCTAGATTATGTTTACATTTTATTTGTTTGGTTGAGATTCAATATTCTTAATGGACTTGGAATAACTCACCATCATACTAGATTAGGGGCATCATGACCATCCAATTCCCCTATTCACATTTGTATGGTATTTTTGTAAATGTCTCTCAAATGCTTCATCTTTGTAGGATCATTACCAAAGTAAAATATCAAGGGGAAATATGGTCACATCGACACACATGTGTAATCCTTCCTTACTCTCTTTTATTTCAATAAAGTTATAATTATTCATTTTTAGATTATATGCAGTAAGTACACCTATAATATTCTCTTGTTTTTAGGTCACACACATATAAAAAATTCAAATAGGGCTCAATCCAAAGCAATGTGTGTTATACACACCATGGTACTCATTTATTTCCTTTAACCTAGTAATTTCATCCTTGTGCATGACTATAGTAGAAAGGGGCAAATGTAGATACTCAAATATTGATTTATATGTTAAACTAATCTTGTACACTCAAAAAATATCAGTCATGGCTCTACCATTTAGTTATTAACATGCCTTATTTCCAAAAGTCATGCGTTCATCATCTCACCATGCCTAAATGCTTATATTATAATTTGAATTTTATATTTTGATTATCTAGATCACTTGTAGCCTATAGTATGCTCAAAACCTAGTTTATATCCTTCATTGTCATTTATGAACATCAATAATTATATTTCTTATAGGACATTTACATTCAGACTTGGACACTAGCATTGACACTGGTATCCCTACTCCAATTCAAGTGTCCATACCTTATGAAGAATCAATTTTGAAAATATTTTGATATGCATGGGTTGGAATATTTTATTTCATTAACCCTTATATGAGATTTTTTTCAAAATATGTGTTATAAATATGAGTTAAATTTAACTCATTATTCATCTAGTAAGCACCTCTCAAGCTTATATTTCACTATTGAAAATCAATCACACAACTAAGCTATTCTACCCTATTATTTCATATTTCTAAACTAGTCATAGGAGTAGGCATATTGTAGGTTCAAAGAATTCCATGAACAACCCATGAGTAATATTTTCCATGTTAGAAGTGATATCACTGCATGTACTTACATATAACATATTATAAAATTATTCACACATAAGCCCACATAAAGGAGGGAACTAGATCGATCTAAGGATTATTTAAAGTACATAAGTATATAGGTAACACTTATTGTTATAGGGGTCTTTGAGATCAAATCGAGTTCACTTAAGCCCACTAATTCCCATTTTTCAAGGTGATAAGACCTAAATGGAGGATTTAGGGTTTTGATCAAAATAGAGATATCAAGAACTTATGTGTACCATCTATAAAGATAGTTTGCAAGCTGACAATGACATATAAAAGCTGTGAATGGAATTTACATAAAATAGTTTATGCTTTTATCTAGATGAAGGCATTGAATTCACAATAGTAATGTCAATGGCAGTGTCCACATTGAGATAGAGTGTCTAGGCTGATAGAAAAAAAATATGTAGGATCAAACAATGGGATCCAAATCTTTAGATATTCTACTTCTACAACTACACTACTTATATCTACTTGTGCATGATTTTATAATCTAGGTTTTATTTCTCTTTCATGTTTATATTATCAGTATATAGAATTATACTTTCCATATTTGAAATATGATTAGATTTAGTATATCTCATCATAATATTAGTAGAATCTAAATTCATTTAAGTGGCCTAATTTTGAACTAGGTTACTGCTTATTTGATTAGAAAAATCACTTTCATATTAATAATTATTTATAAAATCAAGGTAGTAAGGGAGAGGATGAGTCCATGTGTAACACCAACATTGTTAACTCCAAATAAAGATCAAACATGGATGATGTGTGTGGATAGTATAGAAATCAATAAAATTGCCATCCTATATAGAATTTATATACCTCGCGTATATGATATGGTGGATGTGAATATAGGAGAAATTATTTTTCTAATATTTATATAAGGAGTGGATGCTATTAGATTCATATTCATGAAGGAGATCAATGGAAAACAACATTCAAGACTAGAGATGGATTTTATGAGTGATGGCGATGGCATTTATGTTATTTAATGCACCAAACATATTTATGAGGGTGATGAACACAGTGCTAATATATTACATTGGTAAGTTGGTGTTGGTTTATTTTTATGATATTTTTATATTTAGTGAGATTAAAGAGGATAATTTAAATCATTTGAGAATGGTATTAGAATTTTTAAGAAAGGAAACACTTTATGAAAATGTGTAAAAGTGCAATTTTATGAAAAATATTTTTGGCTATTTTGGGATTTATAGATTTTAAAAGATGGTGTGATAATGGATGAATAAAAGGTGAAGGTAATTGTTGGGTGAACTATGCCAAGAAGCATAATAGAGGTAATAAATTTCAATCATTTAGTAACTTTTCACATAAAATTTTAGTGGTATTGTTGTACCAATAAGAAATTACATGAGAGGAAAATATTTTTTGTGGATAAAGGAAATAATAGAAAACATTCAATTGCTGAATATTAAGGTGAAAAAAACTTGTCTTATCATTAATATAATTTAACAATTTGTTTGAGGTAGACTGAGATGCTTCACTTGTGGATATTGGTGTTTGTTGCATAAAAATGAAGGTCCATAGCATGTTTCATTAAGAAACTTAATGAGGTAAGAAAAAAAATTTGTGTATGATGTTGAGTTTTATTTCATTGTACAAACATTAAGAAATTGGAGGAATTACATAGTGCCTAAGGTGTTTATCTTAATTATATATCATGAGTCCTTAAAGTATGTGAACAATCAACTTAAATAGTAGTCATGCACATTGGGTGTCTTTCTTACAAGGATATACTTTTATTTTAATGAATAAATTAGGAAATAAGAAACATGTAGGGGATGCTTTGAGTAGGCAAATGGAATAATTAACTAATATGACGAGTGAATTAGCTAGATTTGAAGTTGTTAAGGAATTAAAAGATATTGATATAATTTTTAGAAATATAGTTGAATAATGCATGAATCATTTAATAGGCGATACATGTACTTGTCATGGTAACTATATTATATAGGATGATTATCTCTTCAAGGGAATATAATTATGTATTGTAGTTGGGTATATGAGAGAAAATATTATAAGATAACTATAAACTAGTGGTTAAGATATGTGGAGAATAATTTTTTTTTTCAGAAGATGAAGAGAGATGTGGTAAGATATGTTTCAAGATGCACAATATACCAAGTGGCTAAAGGTCACACACAAAATCTAGGTTTGTACATGCCATTACCATTACCAAGAGGAACAAGGAATGATTTGAGTATGGACTTTGTTTTTGGAATGACAAATCCAAAAGAGATATTATTATTATTATTATTATTATTATTATTATTATTATTATTATTATTATTATTATTATTATTATTATTATTATTATTATTATTTCACTTTATTGAAAGCCGGGTAAAATTTTTAACATGACTGGTGCCGCTGGATAGACACGACTAATACCGGCACCACGGGGCTGGTAGGGGACTTGAACACTGATGGGCAGAGCCGCAACGGAAGTACCCAACCAACCAACTACACCCCCAACCCGATTATTATTATTATTATTATTATTATTATTATTATTATTATTATTATTATTATTATTATTATTATTACGTGGATAGGTTTTATAAGTTGGTTCATTTTATCATATGTAAAAGAACCAATTATGCCACTAGAGTAGTAGATGTATTTTTTAAATATGTTGTGAGATTACATGATGTTCTAAAATCTATTACTTTAAACAAGGATACAAAATTTCTAAGTCATTTTTAGTTGAATCAGAGGAATAATCTTGGAACTAAACTATAATTTAGTAGTTCATACCACCTAAAAGTATATGGATAGACAAAAATAGTAAACACGAGCTTGGAAAATTTATTGAGATGTACAGTTAGGGAGAAGACCAAGAAATCGGTCTTGAATTTACCATAAGGTAAGTTTCACATAACAAATTTTTTAACATCGTTAGATAAATCACCATTTTAGATTGTTTATGGTAGACATTCTATGGGTGTTTTCTTTTTTTACAGTAAATAGTTTCAGAATGGGTTGGTGATGATCCTGAAGCATTTGTAGAGTACATATAATATTTACAAGAAGATGTAAATATAAATATATATGAAACCAATGAAAACTATAAGGCAATAACAAATGTAAAATGAGGGCCAAATTTTTTTGAAAAAGAAAAATCGGTGATGTGTATTTATGAAAATAAATATTTTCCCAAAGAACATAAAACAAGCTGAAGTAAAAGAAGATTGGTATATGCATAATTGTAAAGAAAATCAATGACAATTCTTATAAGGTGATTTTACCAAAGTGTTTTGATACTTATCTAGTATTTAATGTTTCATATTTATAAGCATTCCATGGAGAATATGATGAGTGGGAATACGATGAATAATCTTATTGAAAGTGACATGTACCAATGAAAAAGAAGTAAAGAATAGCATAGGTTATAGATAAAAAGATAGTGAACATAAGAAAATACTTTTATAGCAAGTTTTTGGTATAATGGGACAAACTACAAAATGAAAACAATCACTTAGATTTTAGAATAAAATTTTAATAAGATTGACAAGAATAAATTGTAGGAGTGTACTCAAGGCAACTGGTAAACGCTAAAATGTTTTCAATTAGAGGATAATGATGTAGACATCTCTCTTTTGAGTGCCATAAATTTTGATTTGAGAACCCATTTAAAATTTCATTTGTGTCAAAAAAACTCAAAAATAAGAATGCATCCATAACCTACTACACCAGTTACGGTCAATTCTAAGATATTTGAAGTGTTGTAATATATCATTGAGGGGTCCAAATTTTCATTCTAGTATTTTTTAGTCAAGTTTTTAATTTTATAAATTAATTGTCTTTTTAATCAGACATGAACTTGACTTTAAATTCACCCAACATTATGAATTTTGGGTGTAGAAAATAATTGTAAATTTCTAGGCACATCTGAGATAGCATGTAAAAATTAATAAAAATGGTAGCAACTAAACTTGCACGTGCTAAAAATAACAACTCCAAAAAATAATAAGGTAAGTTAACTTTAGGTAACTTTCAATTTATTTAGTCTTTTTTTTTTTTTTTTCTTGTCAACTCCAATTTCAAGTTAAGGACTATTTAATTACTTTTATGTAATGATTTTAACTATTCATAACAAATCAATAAAGATGATTGTTTAAAAAAAATTCTTAGTTGTGCCTATTGAAATTTTTACATTATTAGTTTTTTGAACATTTATCATTAGGGGGCCATAAATTTTGATTCGAGAACACAATTGATCTCTCATTTGTATAAAAAATTAATAGATACAAAATAATAATGGATTAATAATATGTTACACCAACTAAGGGTCATTCCAAGATGTTTTAAGGGTCGTAAGAGATCATCTACATGTCTGAAATTGTATTATAATATTTTATTATTATTTTTTTAATGTTTGAACTTAAGTCTCTTTTTAACCAGACATGAACTTGAGTTTATGTTCACCCAACATCATGAATTTTAGGTGTGGGAGATATAAATTTTAATGCCCATCTGATCTAGCATGTCAAATTTTATTAAAAATAGTAGTGGTTGAATTTGTATGTAAAATATAGCAAAAATAACATGTCCCGTTACCTTTAAGAATGTTTTTTTATTTATTTAAATTTTTCAAAAAAATCATATCAACTCCAATTTTGAGTTGAGGTTTAATTAAGCACTCTTATGTAATGATTTTAATTATTCATAAGAATCATTAAATATTACTAGTTCATTAAATTTTGGGTTGTGCCTATTAACTTTTTTTATTTTCTAGTTTTTGGATTCATCATCTCTACTATCTCAAGATATGAATTTCAGCTCCATTAATTTACAAAAAATCACAAATTACTAGGTGATGTCGTAAAAAAAATTATATGCTTATAAGTATTGGCCCCAACAACTAGGTATAATTAGGTACTGATCTACAATGAAAGAGAAAAAAAAAGTAAAAAAGATGTTGTTGAAGTAAATGTGTGTTGAATCTGATGAATCCTTCAATGTAATGATTTAAAATTGATTTACATGAATTTGATTGTGTGAATAGGGGTGACTATTGGTACATGTTCTATCTAAATAGAATGCATGGTTAACAATTGTAAATGGAGTTCTATGGATATCCTCCAAGAAACAAGTAGACTTTATATTGGCTAAGAATAATCATTATGTGCATATCATACTCAAATAATCAAGGAAACATTTTTTATTCAAAACTTCTTCCCCCCTCCCATCCCTTGCTTAATGCTAACTAGGGAATGAATACAAAGAAACTCAATACCTCCAAAAGTGTCAATGTAGTAGGTGTGCAGAGAAAACACTACAAAATCCTTAAGTGAAAATGCCTAATATGCCACATGAATAATAAATTTAAGGTGAAAATACCCTCTAAATGAACCCAAATCTAATTTGTAGCCAAACATATGAGCTAACACCTCATCGTGATGTACTACAACAACTTAAAAATTGGTCCTTAAAACATGCTAAATGAGTTGAAAAGGTTGTTTTTCAGCCTTTTGAGTCATTCTTACCTCTTTGAATTCTTCAAATTTACATAGGGCACGATCTACATGGCTTAAAAAATGAGCTCATGGTATTAGATTCAAGTAAAAAAAAAGTAAAAACTAAATTTATTTGGCACTCTGAATATAATGGGAATGTCTAACACACACCAAAAACACTCAAAATAAATATTGGCTAATTTTTTTTCAATGGACTCCTCCATATGTAGATCTAAAAATATTACATGAATCTAACTGAAGGAATGAATTTGATTTGAAAAAAAATAGATCGAAATTTTGTGAATAACTTCTCATAGAAGTTGAGGAAGAGAGAAAGAATTATCCTTGCCACTTGAAGTTTGCTAAGGATACAAGTTTTGGAGTGCTCGAGGCTTCTCATATACTCATTTTTCTCAGTTGTCTATGCTTCAACAAGTGTTCTATTAAAATTTACATTGTTTCTGTAGAATTGTTTTAAAACATCAATACATTAATGTGACAAAAAAAATTATATATTATTTAATTTTTTTTTATAGATTTTTAGATACCTTCGAAATGCTTAAATGAGATAAGACAATTGTGTATTTATAGACTTATTACATTCGACTTAGGTCCCTATTAACATATACATAACCATCAAATAGGTGATAATGTAGATAAGAGGAGAACACAAACCCAAAAAAGAAGACTAAAATCCCCTACAAACATTTATAGAGAACCAGAAAAAACAAAATAAAATAGAAAAAGGAAAAAGACAAAAAGAAGAGAGATCAAAATGAAAGACACAATAAAAACAACGATAAATAAATGAAGAATAAATGTAAGGTGAAAATATCTTCTAAATGGACCCATGTCTAATTTGTAGCCAAACATATGAGCTAACACCTCATCATGACATACTAAAACAACTTAAAATTTGGTCCTTAAAACATGCTAGATGAGTTGAAAAGGTTTTTTTCAGTGTTTTGAGTCATTCTTACCTCTTTGAATTCTTCAAATTTAAGTGGAACACGATCTACATGTCTTAAAAAAAGAGCTCATGGTATTAGATTCAAGTAAAACAAAAGTCAAAGCTGACATTATTTGGTACTTCTAATATAATGGGAATGTCTAACAAACACCAAAAATAGTCAAAATAAAAATTGGCTAATTTTTTTTGGATGGAACTCCTCCATATATATTTCTACAAATGGGACATGAATCTATCCAAATTAATTAATTTGATTTGAAAAAAAATAGATGGGAGTTTGTTGAATAACATCTCATAGAAGTTGATGAAGAGAGAAAAAATTATCCTTACCACTTGAAGTTTGCTAAGGATACAAGTTTTGGAGTGCTCGAGGCTTCTCTTATACTCATTTTTCTTAGTTGTCTACACTTCAATAAGTGTTCTATAAAAATTTATGTTATTTTTGTAGAATGGTTTTAAAAGTTCAATACATCAATGCGATAATAAAATTTTATATACTCTTTGAATTTTTTTTTAGATTTTTAGATGTCTTCGAAATATTTAAATGAAATAAAATATTTGTATATTTATAAACATATTAAGTTCAAATTAAGGCCATATTAATATAGACATCAACATCAAATAAGTGATAATATAAATAAAAGGAGAACACAAACCCAAAAAAAAGACAAATCGCCTACAAACATTTACAAAGAACCAGAAAAACAAAAAAAATGAAAAAAAAAAAACAAAAAAGAAAAATAAAAATAAAAAATAAAAATGAAAGACACAATAAAAACAATAATAAATAAATAATCAACAAACACATAAATAACTTAAAATAAAATATATATTTACATACCCACTTTGGGATCTATTTTGATGCCTACACTCACGAGAGTTCCGCGAAAGGGGCATCCTTGAAGAATGAAAGTGGGGATAAGGAACCATTTGGCCACCTATGAGAGGTTAACCATCGAGATTTACTTCATTTGTTTCCAATAAATAATTCAAACTAACTTTGTCATAGTTAAAATCAACATCAAAACAACCAAATTCATGTTCTTCATCGAATAAAATCTCGAGGTTTTTTAAAAACCATTCAATATCCTGCAATCAATGAGTGTACTATCGTACCACCGTATCCGAGGCCAGACAGCAAGAATAGTTTCGTTTCTACGGTTACACCAGTTACCATGAAACAAAAAAAAAAAAAAAAAAACTCAAAACAAAGCAATCGAAACAGTTTATTACAAACATATATACATCAAATACTAAGGATGTACAGTTTTATACAACCATGAATTCTATAGAAAAGCACATCCAATACAATTACAATCCGAATCACTAGATTTTGATTTGGAAATTGGCAGAAGCAGGCTTAGCCAAAAATGTGGGATTTTCATTTCCGGCCATAATTACCACCACCTTATTGTCAACATCTCCCACTGATATTTCCGTTAACTCATCGGAGCCATCTTTCACGGCAGATTGTTGGTGGTTTTTAGGGTTCCAGTAAGAGCAAGCGAGAATGACGAGTGCAAAGCCAATGAGTACCAACATGGCAACCAAGCCGCCAAAGAGAAAAGGAACAGGCCACTGCCATTGAGAGTGCTTTGCAGCGGCAGCGGCAGGGGCAGGGGCAGGGGCACTAGAGTTGCTGCTGTTATACATATCTCAGTCTAACAATATGAATAATTCCACCTTGCTACCTACTTAACGTAAATAAAAGGAGAGAAATTTGTTGTACGTCATCGTATCTTATCTCCACCTTCACTATTTTCTATTATAATCATTGTACATTGAGAGGCACTAACAAGAGTTGGTGAATGGATTATGAGTGACATCCAACTGACCTGCCCTCAAAGCTGTTGCACTACTTTTTTAAAACACTCTGCCAGAATTGCAATGCCTAGTCATTAACCAAAATCATATGGAGAGTAGAGGTCAAATGATGTGAAAATTATAAAGGCAATTCGTCCAACGAAAAGCAGGATAGACAAAAGAGAAAGAGACTTATAGGCATGCCATTGAACAGTGCCGTGGAGACAATCAATCCAATACATTGCCTCGTCGAGCTTTCACATCTGTCACTGCACTCAATTACTTTTCGAAATAATCCAACGTCCT